>CM035419.1:112280756-112350756 GCA_020310875.1 Ceratopteris richardii | reverse complement strand
TACGTTGTGTCTTTTCAGATAAGGCACCTATGATCTTAGCAATAACAACATGTTGAAAACCCTTGTGTTGTGAAGGTTCAACCTTGACACTATCAAACCATCGTCTCCCTATCAATAAATTTTCCTGCATGATCTCGACAGGCATGGATGTGAATTTCATACATGAAAATCTTTATTTTGAATACACATCTCAAACTTTTCATCCCAAATTATTCATTATTTGTTTATTGTATGAAGTAGGAAAACCTGTTTGAAAATAGAATGATTCTTTATTGAATTAGGCTTCATAATTCAGCAGCAACTAGGGCCATAAATATTAAACTGCTTGGTCCAGTTAGCCTTCACTCCTTTCTCATTCTGTGTTGTGCGAATGGTCCTACTCCTTCCCCCTTGACCATTCCTAGCAAGTATGAAATCTTTTTTCAAATATCCAGTGTTTATTCGATAACCATGTTATATCCAGTGTGTGATGCAGAGTTCTGAACCTTAAATACACCCAGTTCTCTTTCGGTGCAAAAAATACTTACGTCAATCAGCCATCTCAGAGCGTATTGTACTTTCCTTGGTCTTTATGCTCATGGACTTCCTAATCAGAAATTACCTCACTCACTAATCACAAATGATTATCAACGTTAGACTGTCCGTCATCTTCTGCCACTTTTGATGAATCTACAATTATTTGAGCATAATCAGCTCTACCACCCTTGCAAATTCTCACTGCCAAAAGTATCTGTCAAAGCATTATCTTTCCTTTGACTTAGCTATGAAAGAAAGTATTATGTCTTATGATGCAAATCAATCATAAAGTAACACTCACACATATGGAAAACTCTCTTTGCGGTGAGTTAAATTTATCACAGTTGTGTGTCAGTCAGTGGCCAAAGATAAAACCACGTGGTTCTCACACGCATCATGTAGTCATTCTACACTAAGCTTTTTCTTGCAAATATCACTTGCATCTCTGGGATGGTTTTGCTTCCCACAAGTATCTGAGCTAGCTCTTCAACTAAGAGAAAGTTTATCACAGAATATACCTATATCCTCAAGGGAGAAACATTCATACAGAACCAAGATTGCCACCGGCATGGGTATTGATGTTGCAGAATTACCGTAACTGTTCACAGTTAGAGGCCTGTTTTATGCACTCAATCCTACCAGAAGGGCACAACTTTGCTTAGATAAGATGGTTTTGTTTTTCTCCAAACATTCAAGTGAACTATCTCTTCAACTAAGAGAAGCTTTATGACTGCACTCACGCATCCGCCAGGGAGCATAACTCATACAGAATCATGACCGCTGTGGGTATGCTCCATATGGATACTGATGTTGCAATCATCATGACTGTTTAGAATTACAGAGATCTATTTTATGCACTATATAATACCAGAAGGGTATAATTTGTTAACTAGCCTTTGGAGTACCATTTCCCATTTACAATATCTTAGGAAGTGCATATATAAGAAATATGTATTAAAAAATGTCCTTCAGAGGTATATTAATAGAATATATAAGAAATGCATATCGAAGTGGTCAATTCAATAGTTTTATGTGCATATTTTAGTCTGCAGAAGCTTCGATTCGCTTGGCCTCCTTACTTGATTGAATGAGTAAGCTGGTTTGCAAAATCAAATGGATGTACCTAGTTTCACAAGCAGGAAACACCTTGAATCTTGATACATTTGCAATAGAAGTTTCAATCCTTAACCACATCAGTTCTTCACTTCAATTTGTATCATGATCTATAGTATTTTCTATGCAGTAATACAGAGTTTTGTCTCCTTAAAGAGGAAGGAGATAGAGAGAAAGGAGAGATTACAGCAAAAAATCATATCCGATCTACAGAACCAGTGAGAGGCAGCAGTTTATGGGGCCACTCGGTTCATTTTCTGATTTTCTGAGGGTTCACACACATTAGCCCTACATGTCATCTGCATGGTTACTCACATATAGCTGGGCTTGGCTGCTATAAAGCAAGTTTATACATTCCTCATTTCTGCAAGTTACAAACTTCTACCTTTCCAGGCTACACAAAAGCCACACAGATGTTTTGAGAAAGGTATACACATTGAGTACTTGCAAAAGAAAGGGAGAAGCAGACAGATACACACACACACACGTGCGCGGCGAAGAGACAATCCATTCAGTGAAGCTTTTATGGTCAGTGTTTGCAGGATAGTGAGAACATACAGGCAGTTCTGGATCATTTTATTGATCGCATCCCACCTATGACTTGTTACTTGCACTGCTATCTTTAGTTTCCATATTAATTGTTGTATCATCATTGTATACTTTGGAGGGATCATGTAACCCATTATGCTTTACCATCCTAATCTTTGATGCAATGCAAAGTGTGAAACTCCTACCTTCCTGCCCCCATCAAGAGAGAGAGAGAGAGTGAAATATAGAGAGAGAGAGAGAGGGGGAAAGAGAGACAGAGAGAGAACCTGAATCTTTGCACCTCTGTAACGGATAACGCCAGGAATGCATGTCAAAGTTGTGAACTCATATGAAGCAACCTGAAAAGTTAAGGAAACGGGTTTCGTTACCGAATTTCAACCTAAGTGCTTACCTAAAAATGTAGCAACCACTAAACAATAGCTTGAGCATACACCAGAGCATAGAAAATTAAAACGCTCTTGAAAGGAATATGTATCAAAGAATTCAAAACAGCTATAAGGCCACAGGCTAAGAAAATTTATCAAGTTTAGAAAGCGAAAAATACAGAGGAATTTAAGAGGATGAAAAGCTACATGAGGCAACAATACAAACCACCATTAGCAGACTCTCAAATGGTGCCACTACAACATTCTAGATTAAAAAAATAAATGTGTTTAAAACTCTAACTGCAATGTGAAAAAAGAACTTCAAACACGCAATCACAGCAACTAATTATGCATGCTCTACACACAAACACTTAAAACGCTGGCAAATGATGCCACTAGAACATTCTAGATTAAAAAATGGAATGTGTTTAAAACTCAACTGCATTGTGAGAGAAGAACTTTATACCGCAATCACAGCAACTAATTATGCATAACTCTCAACAAAGAACCTACTTTTCACTCCACCAATTTCACTTTCAATCTTAATAAAATAACCTCTAAAAACCAACCAAATAAATGTTACCTCAGAAAAAGTGCCAGTGAGCTTGTTAAGAAGAGTCGACTTCCCAACAGAGGGAAAGCCAACCAAGCCAACTCTGGAATCCCCACTCTTGGTTACATCAAATCCTTCCCCTGCACCTCCACCACCTTTTGATGGGGGTGCTAAAATCTCTCTGCGCAACTTGGCAAGCTTTGCCTATGCATGTTGACATAAAAATAGACCTTCAATAAACAGTGGTGCTTCTCTCTACTACAAACAATACAACTAGCAATCACAAACTGGAAAACTACCATTACCTTCAGGAGTCCGAGGTGATGAGCTGTAGCTTTGTTTTTCTGAGTTCTTGCCATCTAGATCAATGAAGAAAAGACAAAGTAAATGAACGTTCATGTACCTGATGTAACTGAGCACTTTATGTAGCTGACCAGATAAATAAGCTTTATGATGTCATGTGATTAGTCAAGCAAATCACACTTCTGTATTCATCAATCAACAAGTCTGTATTCATACATTGGTCAGTACTCAATACTATGGTGAGCTTCACTAAGGGGCAGCTTGATCACACTTGATTGAGCTATCTTTATTCTAGAACCTTAACCGTTCATTATTCTCATCGTCAATAATGGCCAATCAAGATACTTAATCCTCAAATCAACCAGTACCTATATTAAATGATTTAGGAGGCTTCTGGCAAACAAAACCCCATGTGCCCAATCGAGCCTAGATAGATGGCATTATACCCTATGCATAATCAGCATGGTCTACCACTGCAAGTCAATCTCTTTAAGAAAAATAGTTTTCTTGCTTATTCAGATGACTATGTAGATTTCCTCCTGCAAAGATTGAAGCAAATCATTGTAAGAATCCTAATGCACCTCCCACCTTAAATCCTCTATCTTAATAAGATTCAACCAAACATTAGAAGTTTGTGCCGCAAGTGCTTGTGCAGGCTTATTATGTTAGCAAGAAAGCCAAGATAGATACAAGTATACACATTAAGAGAGCTCAGAGCACACAAAGTACAGCAGAGGTACAGGTCAAAATTGATAATGACTCCAATTAACTAGAAGCGCTACAATGTGTGTACAAGAGAGTATGAAAAGAAGTGAAACTCTAGACCACACAACTCATACTAGCCAAAGAGAGCCATCCGAAGAAGTTCATGAAGAGGTTAAAGAAGCAGCAGCTGCCCTCAACTCCAAAACTCGTCCAACTTCAAGTATGATGAAGAAAATCAGCACACATACCAAAGATAGCTTCCCTTGACTACTCATGAAGCTACATATCTCTTGTCCAAAGATCCTCCAAGCTTGAGAGCACACAAGAGTGTGTAAAACTTGATGATTATGTGATGCCCAAGGGTCATACTTATATAGCGCACAAAATAAAGCAAAAGGAGCTCAAAAAAGTCACTTTTGTAAAATCCACCACAAATTCCGCCATGGTTTACAAAACGCTTAATATCAGGTTAATAATGTGAAGATGTCCGCAATGTTAACCTGAATTGGAATTTATTGAAGTTGAAGTTTTCGTTCAATGTTCCTTTCTCTTATGTGGTGGTAATGAACTTCAATATGCTTTGTTCTCAAATGAAACATTGGATTCTTAGTCACTGGAATCAGACTTTGACGGTCTATGAATATACTGTTGGTAAAGAATCTTTAAACAATAACTCCTACAAAAGTTTTTGCATTCAAACACATTTTATAGATGCAGTATAAGCTGATTTATAATCTTCTTCACATGTTGAAGTAGAAACTGTCTTTTGTTTCTTACTCAACCATGATATGAGTGAATCACCAAGAAAAATAATAACCTGTTGAAGATTTTCTATCATCAAAATCTCCTACCCAATCAGAATCTACATATTGTGTCAATTTAAAATTATTTTCTTTCGTTGGAAACTTAATAAAAAATCTTTTGTCTTCTTCAAATATCTGAAATTTCTCTTCACTGCTTTCCAATGTGTCACAGATGGTTGACGCATGAATCTACTTACATGTGATATTGAATATTGAGTACTGGACCTGGAATTACGTACATAGATCAAGTTACCACCAGTTTGACTATAAAATTTACTATCAAAGGTTCTTCTAGATCATGAACATCTTGATAAATTGAATGGCTAAATAATACTGTAATAAGCCCATGCTACTTTGTATCAATTGGCTTTTTACCTTAAGTTCACACAATTCTCAAGTTTGTTTTTTACAATGGCTTTAAGTTCCATCTTTCATAGCTCCAACCCACCTTTTATCTTTCAATGATTTACCTCTACTTTCAGGTTCTACTTCATCTGCAGGAATACTCAAAATGAAACATTAGCACAATCATCGAAAACATAATCTGCTCTCTTACTTTTTGCAAGTCTACTTTCTCTTCAAGTTTGATATACAAGAGGTCTTTCTAAGCCAAAACTCATGAACAGTTTGCAAAAGCCACTTTAGAATCTTCCTAGAAGCTTCTCAATCAGTTGAGGTTTTTGACGAGGTTTTGACGTTGGAGTAAAAGGGACAAGTGGTGAATCGTGATGGCGAGGTCAAAAGCTCAGACAATGTCCTAGCTAGAGGATGATGGATGAGGATTATGAGCTAGTGGAGATGGTAGTTTAGATCTTTCATTTCTCATAATCTCTTTGCGACTAACAATTAAAGGTAGATTTCCACTAAAAGGTTCAAAAGAAACTTTTATTTCATTGTCAAAAGACCTATGTTCAAGATAAATAATATCTCTACTCAAATATGTTTTTCTGGTCTTAGAACATCAAGCCTATACCCTTTGCTATCATAACCAATAGATATACAATTAAGTTCTTTTTTATCAAGTCTTCTACTCAATTCTCTAGGCATATGCATGTATGCAAGATATCCAAAAACTCTCAAATAATCAATATAAGGTTTTATACCATAATATGCCTCATATAGAGTTTTTCACTTAAGTACTCTAGTAGAAGCCATGTTTCTACTGCGATAAGCAAACATAAATGCACCAAAGCAATTACTATGTGAGAGTTTCTTGTTCAGTACAACATAACAGTTTGTTCAATTCGATGCACACTAAGTGTTTGGTTCGAGAACCACCTTGAGGTTCAGTGCAAAGTTCAAACTAAATAAGTAAATGTGATATATATACACATTTTTTTAACATATATGTGTGTATGAATGCAATTTTTCACGTTCATCATTATATGAAGTATGTATTTATCATTCATGTAGTGTATATGCAATTTTTGTTTTTTTGCATTCTGCATTGTTTACAATGACACATTGAATTAGCACATTTGCTATTGTGGTGTATTGGCACGTTTGGTTCAAGAACCTAGTATGATCGACACGAGAATGGATCCAATCACGATTGAACTCAGGGTCCTAATTTTTCTTTCAAAAACACCATTTAACTCGGGGGTCATCCTAATAGTCATTTGGTGTTTTACTTGAAGGGTAAGAAAAACATTGAGCTCTTTTGAAACGAAATCCCTTGAACATAGTATTTTAAAAACACCATTTAACTCGGGGGTCCTAATTTTTCTTTCAAAAACACCATTTAACTCGGGGGTCATCCTAATAGTCATTTGGTGTTTTACTTGAAGGGTAAGAAAAACATTGAGCTCTTTCGAAACGAAATCCCTTGAACATAGTATTTTAATATTAGATTCATTCTCAACAAGAGTGAGTAGATGTTTGAAGTTAGAGAACACTCCAAACTTGGCTTTGAAACATAAAATCCAAATAATCTAAAACAATATGTTAGAAATGAACTTTCCACAAGAAGGGTCACAAAATCTGCAAAAATTTTTAGGGTCAAAGCTGGCCAACAAGAGGTCAACTTTGGTCAAAATATGCAAAACTTTTTATTACATATTTGCAAAGAGCTTCTCAAGAGATATATCAAAATTGGAAGTGATTTGAACGTTCAAAAACCAAACCCTAATTTCAAGGCAAATATTTCTTCTCATCAATTTTAGATCAAACGCTCATATTTAAGCCACAAAAAGCAAATAAATCTATGGTCCAAGATCATCCAAGTCTTTTTAAAAAAAAAAAAAAAACAAAAGCAAAAGCAAAAGCAAAATCAAAATTCAAATGAAAAAACAACTTTTTTTGTGGATTTTCCGCAACAAATCGCGGAGCTGCGTTTTTTGTGCTTTTTAAGAGATTTTCACAAACTTTTTTAGTAGACTCATAAAACTATATAAGCACCACCTTATTAGCCATGAATCATCGTCTTATAGCATACCATCTTTCTCAAACTCTACTCTAGGGTTTGGGAGAACATCTTTGTAAGTATTTTAGCATTCTAGTGTATTATTTTTAGAGCTATTTAGCTTGTTTGCCATCCTCTCATCTACATTATCTCTATTGTCTCTCTTTATTCTCTCTCTATACTTTCTCTCTATATTGATTGTGGGCCTTCAAAACCAACAATTGGTATCAGTGCAAAGATGTATTTTGAGTATTCAAGAGAATTTTCTTGAGCTTAAGCCTTATTGACTTTCTTAAGGTAGAGATATGAACTCCATGGTCACAATAGATAGGTTCAAGGGTGATAAGTTTCACACTTGGAAAACAAAGCTACAATATTATATCATGATCAGTGATCTATGGGATGAAGTTGAAGCTGAAGTTAGAAGACTTTAACATGGACGCATTGGACTATACTCAACACTTGCACAAGACTACTATATGAACCAAGCTCAAAAGGTTAACTGTGTTTCCTCCTCATCATCATCATCATCATCGTCGTCGTCGTCGTCATCATCATCATCATCATCATCATCATCATCATCATCATCATCATGTGGGGGAGGAAGTACCCAAGTACGTACCCAGAAAGGAGGGATTAACACTTTACCTTCAGATCAAGGACCAAGTGTACAGGCTTTATCAATAAACATAGAAGTGTTGGAGAAGAATGGATAAAGTTGGAAGGACTATTTGACACGAGGACACAACAATCACTTATGTCACTACTTATATCCTTCTTCCAATTAGAAACGAAGGGTTCAATATCAATGGGAGAGCATTTAAACAAGTTCAAAAGTTGCGTACCACAGTTGACTCATATGAATAATACAATTTCAAAACAAATTGCAATTACAGTTCTTATGAAAAGTCTATCTCTTACATACAATATGATTGTTGATATTCTACAAAACAAGACAAATCCAAATCTTGACAGAGTAATGACAACAATCCAAAGGAGGAGAAGAGGTTAAAAGCTGAAGAGAACCTAAATGGAAGTTCTTTTCCAGCTAAAGTCAAGAAATTCAAGAAATGTAGACATTGTGGCAAAACAAAAAATGTAAACATTGTGGAAGAACAAACCACAAAGAGCCAGATTGCTTTATCATTAATCCTTGCAAAATTTGTGATGGAGTGATACATAAATCTGAGTTTTTCAAGAAGAAAGAAGATGACGCAAAAATTAGAGAAGAAAACATACAAGATGAAATAGATGGAGTGGATGTTGAAACTTCTTCATCCATAAATTATTCATGTTAAACCATATCATCTTGTTTCATACTTTTTCAATTGTGGATAGGTATGGATACAAACATACAATCTTGATTAGAGAGTGTTGATCAACCTTAATAATTAAGAAAGTGTGTCTAAGTCTATATGTTGTCTTTTGTTTTCCAATATATGTCTCTATCTTCCAAATATTGCTTGGTTTTGAGAAGACTATGGGAGTCAAAACCTGAAAACTCAAAATAGGTGCATAAAAAGAATTCATGTTTCAGTTCTTCTTGAATCTGATTAAGAAAATCAAAATCTATTACAAAAATGAGATTACATAAGGTTTTCGACTGAGTGCATCAAAGACCTTATTTTCCTTACTTGCCAAATACTAAATGTCAAAATCATACTCAGTAGTTCAATCCAATGCTTTTCCCTACCGTTAATCAATGGTTGTGTGAAAATGTATTTTAGACTTCAATGATATGTTTTCAATTCAAACTTGAACCCCTAAGAGTAGATGTCTTCAATGCTTAAGTGTGTGTACAACAGCAAGCATTGCTAGATCACAAGTAAGATAATTAAGTTCATATTTTCTTGATTTTTTGTACTCATATGCGACCACCCTACCATCTCATCCTATTTGACTTTCAGTTGCATCGCATGCAACCACAAAAGGTTTTCCCATTTCTTGTATTTTTAAAACACAATTTTCAATGACTTTTTGTTTCACTAGCATCTGTCCAAACAAATCTTGCATTCTTTTTAGCCAACTCTGTGATTGGATTAACTATCTTAGAAAAATCCTTAATATGTGCTCTAGCCTCTCTCATGTTGTGCCAATCCTAAGAAGCTTCTAACATCACTTAGAGTTTTAGGAACTGGCCAATCAACTATTGTTTTCACATTATCCAGGTCTATATGAATCCTCTCTTTAGATATGAATCTTCCTAGGTAAACAAGTTTGTCCTCGACAAAGAAACGCTTACTCCTTTTTCCATACAATTTGTGATATCTAAGTGTTTGCAAAGTTTTCTCCAGATGTATGACATGTTCATCATCATCCTTAGAATATACAAATATATTGTCAAAAATACAAAACGAAATCATCCACATAATCATGAAAAACATTGTTCATCAAGCATAGGAATATGAGAGGGGCTTTTGTTGATCCAAAAGATAAAACTGTAAACTCATAGTGATCATAACATGTTCAAAAGGTTGTTTTGGGTATGTCATCAGGTTTGATCTTAATTTAATGATATCCAAATCTTAAGTCAATTTTTGTGAATACAGCCACTCCACTCAATTGACTCAACAATTCATCTATATAAGGGAGTGGATAATTATTTACTCGTTCTTTTACTCAATCTCCTATAAACAATACATAATCTATAAGAGTCATCTTTCTTCTTCTGAATATAACAAGCAGTGTTGCATCGCAACGCGTTGCGATGCGTTCGCAACGTTCGCAACGCAACGTCGCAACGTTGCGACGTTCGCAACGCGTTGCGAACAAACACAAAAAAAATTGCCTCAAATGAGGCCGTTTCGCCGAAACGAGCAAAACAGAGCAAGAAGGTACTTTTATTACACACACATCCTCACACACCCCCCTATCTATTGCTTCTTATCCTCTCCAAGCTTTAAGCCTCTCCCATCACCATGCCTAAAGCAAAACAAGCATGTTGGGAATATGTGACAAGCCAAGGAAAGATGGGCTCCGGGGGTAGTGAGAGATGGACTTGCAAGCTTTGTGGCTATAGTGGAGCCGGTGGAGCTGATAGGATCAAGGCACACCTTGGAAGACTTAGTGGCATAGGAGTTGCACCTTGCAAAGAGCCTATTCCCGAAGCTATAAAGGTAGAGCTAATGGCATGGGTAGCTCAAAAAGCCCAAGGTAGAAGGAGTGGAGCCCAATCACAAGCTAGATCATTTGCAAGCGGTTCACATGGTTCTTGTGATCCCCAAACTCAAGCATCTCAAGCTCATGAGTCTTCCATAGACATTGACATAGAGCATGAGCCACCAAGAAAGAGTACAAGAGTAGAGCATGATCCACAAGAGCACCCACTTGGCTCTCTTGGAGGAGCATCTATACGTGCTAGCTTGCAACAACAACGTAAACAAGAAGCCACACAAGCCATCATGAAAGCTTTTATACAATGTGGTTTGTCTTTTAATGTTGCACGGACATCGGCATGGAGAAATGCCATTGAGAAGGTTTCACTATTAGGGTTTCGTTGGCAAGGGCCTACCTATGAAGACTTGAGGACAACGGAGCTGAAAAAAACAAAGGAAGCATTAGAGAGAGAGCTTGAGCCTATGAAAGAGACATGGGCAAAGTATGGATGCACAATCATGTATGACGGATGGACGGACATACGAAAGAGAAATGTGTACAACATTTTGGTGCATTGTTGCAAAGGGACCATGTTCCTTCGAGCCATAGATGCATCAGCTGCTGGTACTACAATCACAGGTGAGTGAACTGATTTTTGAATTTTCAATTTATATTTGATTGTGCAATGATCAATCATGCTGCATGCATGTGGCATCTCACATGTGCATTTTCCTTGTGCATGTGCATGACACATGTGCACACTGCATTGTGCATGTGCATTTGCCATTGTGCATGCAGCATGACACATGTGCATTGTGCATGTCACCATGTGCATGTGCCATGTTGCCATGTGCATTGTGCATGTGCATGTGCCATGTTGCCATGTGCATTGTGCATGTGCATGTGCATGTGCATGTGCATTGTGCATGTGCATGTGCATGTGCATGTGCATTGTGCATGTGCATGTACATGTGGCATGTGGCATGCAGCATGACACATGTGCATGCAGCATGACACATGTGCATGCAGCATGTGCATGTGGCATGTGCATGTGGCATGTGGCATGTGCATGTGCAATGCATGTGGCATGTGCATTGTGCATGTGGCATGTGCATGTGGCATGTGGCATGTGCATTGTGCATGTGCAATGTGCATGTGGCATGTGCATGTGCATGTGCATGTGCATGTGCATGTGCATGTGCATGTGCATGTGCATGTGGCATGTGCATGTGCATGTGCAATGTGCATGTGCATGTGGCATGTGCATGTGCATGTGGCATGTGGCATGTGCATGTGCATGACACATGTCAAGATAAATTATAATTTATCAATTGATTAATGATTCATTGTGTTATATGTAAACAGGTGGATTCATTTATGATCATATCCGTCAAGCTATCATGGACATTGGTGTAGAAAAGGTAGTCCAAGTGGTTACAGATAATGGAAGCAATTGTGTGGCTATGGGCAAGCTTCTAGAAGAAGAATTCCCTTCTATTGTGTGGACACCGTGTGCTGCCCATTGCATTGATTTGCTGATAGAGGATGTGGGGAAGATACCATGGATTTACACCATTTTTACCACTTGCATAAAAGTGGTCTCTTTGTTCACAAAGAGACCAAAATTGCTTGCTATATTTCGGTCTTACAGTGATATTGATTTGGTGAAGCCCGCGAAGACCAGATTTGCATACATGTGCATAGTCATGGAAAGATTATTAAGAGTGAGGCAAGCACTGATGCAGACAGTTGTATCACCTGATTGGTTAGCTTGGGATGGACATACTAGTCCAAAGGCAGAGCTTGTACGACGCACATGTTTGGATGACAGTTTTTGGAGGGATGTGGAGGGATTAGTGCGGGCCTTACAGCCCTTATATTCACTCATACGCATAGCAGATAGAGAGGGCTGCACACTTGGACTTGTTTATGAGTTCATGGATCGTGTCGGAGAGTCTATACAGAGATGTCCTTATTTGACATTGGAGAGGTAAGTTGAAACTTGGGTAACCATATTTTATTTTTTGTATGAGCATTCATGTTCAACTTTCAAGTCTTGACTCTTCAACATTCTTAAATCTTATTGTTTTCTAACTTCATTTGTTTTTTATCCATAGGATAGAGGAAATAAAAGGAATATGGAGGAAGAGGTGGGATTGGTTCCATCGCCCTATACATGGGATGGCCAATCTACTACATCCTTTATGGAGATCTGCATCACAGTCATTGGATATGGAGCTTGTGACTGCTTGGAATGAGTATGTAGATCGATTGTATGGACCTTCTGATGTGGAGCTACGTGGGAAGTTGGAGCTTCAGCTCACCCAGTTTCAGAATAATGAAGGACTTTTTGGTAGAGACACGGCATGCTTGAGAAGCATGCAGTTGATGCCTGTGACATGGTGGGAGAGATACGGTGTTGGTACACCTGAGCTAGTAAGTGACAAGTCATTCTAATTTCCTTTTGAGTATTTAACTAATAAGTTATAACTTTGAAGTTTGTCTCATGAGTCATTCCTCTTCTTAATGAACTCTTTCTTTTTTATCTTGCAGAGAAAGTTAGCCATCCGCATACTTTCACAGGACTGTAGTGCAAGTCCATGTGAAAGGAATTGGAGTACATGGGCCCTCTTCCATACAAAGAAGAGGAATAGACTATCTACATTGCAGTTGGAGCGGCTTGTCTATTGCCACTGCAACTTGCGTTTATTGGAGCGTGGTGGCCACTCAGCAGAGGTGCGGCAGGTGAACGTTGATGAGCTTGATATAGAGAGGGTCCATGATATACCTAGCATTCCGGCAGAGGACCTTGATCTATATGACATGCTCTATCAGGAGTTGACAGTGCCACAGCATGATACGAGGGCATCTCGGACTCGTTCTAGTCATAGAGCACACAGTGTACCAGGTCCATCTACTAGTAGGATGGAGGCATCTATTAGTCGAGCATCTATTAGTCGAGCACCACATGATGATGATGATGATGATGATAGTGATGATGATGATAGTGACTCAGAGGATTTTGAGGATTGATGACTGCTCATGTGACATGTGTCACATGTCATATGTATTATGATATTATGACTTATGATTTACTTGATATTGATTGATCATTGTATTATTGACATTGCAGTTTATTGTTTGACTACTTACTACTTAGTGATATCATGTATGATGTGACATGGATGATGGTTACTGGAGTTTGGTATGATCATTGATGTATATGTATTATGGACATTGATGATTGGATTCTGATATATCATATCACATATGAGTTATGAGTCATGATAGTCACCAGTGTCATAATTTTGAGATGAGGTTGACTTTTTCACATGTTTTTGTCATAAATTATAATTCTTTGAAGTTTGTTTTAAATTTCAATGTTACTTGTAAGTTGTATATAATAGTATTTGTCTGGACTCTCATCATTTATGTCCATGACTCCATTCAACATTGTCATATGAGTTGCTTGAATGTGCATTGTGAATTTGAATTTTAGAATGAGTCATTGAGTCATGATAATGATTAGTTGTAAATTCTGACATCATACATGTGCAATGTGCATTGTGCATCTTCCATCACTTCATTGAACAGGTGTCAAGGATTCGAGAATTTGGAATGAATCATAAATATTAAATATTCAATACATATTACATAAATTAACATAATACATACTATATAATACATATTATATATGGATATACTATAATATACATTTAGGTTACTATATTTGCAAAAAAAAATGAAAAAAAAAAAAGAAATGGTTCGCAACGTTTTCGCAACGTCCAGGTCCAAACGTTGCGATGTTGCTAACGCGTTAGCAACACGTTGCCTTGGACGTTGCGAAAACGTTGCTAACAACCTTGATAACAAGTGCTCCCTAAAGTGAAAGACTCGGTGTCTTATTAAGTCTTTCTTCGAAAGAGCACCTAATTGAATCTTGGGATCCTTTAATTCATCTATGTTAAATCTACAAGTGCTCTAGAATATGGTTCTCCCCCCAAATAAAGGTCAATAGCATGTTCAATCTGCCTAGGTGTAGGTATACCAAGTGTCTTCAAAATATATATCTGCATATTCTTTCAAAAGATTTTCTAAATAATTCGAAAGCTTTTCCTCACTATCTTCCCCATGCAAATTATTCGCATATACTACAAATGTTTTGTGCCCATCACATATACCTTTAATTATCTACATTTAAGCAACAAGAATAGGCTTAGGATTATGCTCATCACTTAGGATGTGGATAGATTCACCATCTTCTCTTAAAGTGGATTCTTTGTTCACAATCACTTGTTGCAGAATTTTAAATTAACGAGCCCATGCCTAAATTGCATCACACTATTTCATCTCAATCACATGAAAACTCCAAAAAACGCGTTTCAAAAAAAGTGAATGCAAGATCTTCAACGTATCCTTTCATTTAGTGTAGTTGTCTATTGGGCATCTACAGATCTTGATATCTGCATACTTAAGGGTATCGCTAACACACCAATTTGAAAGATAGAAAACAAAGCATACTAGCTGAATCGATCAAAAATCTCACTTTATGTGTAGAAATCGTACTTGAAATTTACAGAAGCCCTTCAGAAAGAATTGGTCACCATGCAACGTAACTTAGACTCAGGACACTTACCTCTATCATCTTCTTTCTCAATCATTATACCTTCCTCAATGATATTTATCACCTTCGCTTGTGCAAGACGAAAGATTAAAGGGCATTCATGTATTTGACTCGCAGCAACGAAAACACAAAGTCTTTTTGCCCGCTCAATAAAACCAAGGTCTTGCTTCTAATGAATGGGATGACTCTAATGAATGGGATGACGCCTCCTTTGAGAGTCCACCTGAGCTGGATTTTTACCTTGTTTATTAAGAGATAAAATCTTCTTTGAATTGTTCATGTTTGCTCTTCATAGCATCCCCACTAACCTACAATGCATATTTGCAAAGACTCAAAAACTTCTTTTTATACCTATCCACAGGCAAGCTATGTTTGTCACCCTCATGCTGTCGAAAATTCTAGAACTTCATCTTATTCTCCATATGGAAGTTTAGAGAACATTAACTCTTTTCTTCTTGCTCCCTAAATTCCTTCCATAGAATCGGACCAATACACATTCGAGTCTTCATATAAGACTTGCACCATAGCTCTCTGATGCCACACAAGTGTAGGATCCAAACCTTTCCCTTGGACTCCTCATTAAACTATCAAAGATCAAAGAAATACTCTAGCACCTCGATCCACACGTCTAGATCTTTGCCTCTCTTCTTTTCACCCTCAAAATCATTCAATTTCGCCTTCTTGAAGACTCCGTTTAGGGCAAAATCACCGACCTCCTTATCTTCATGATTGCATTTTTGTCTTTTTCTAGGCATGCTAGATGTTCCTGGGCCTTTATCAAGTTCATCGTTAAACTCCATGAACAAATTTGTGGTGCTCTATGGTTTCTTTCCGCATTGTTCTCTACATAATCCTCCATGAAGCTTCTGAATAAGCTCTTGCTTACAAATCTTTTCTGTCAAAGCCGCCAAAGTTGTCGTGTTGATATATTTCGATAGTGATGTGTATGAACAGTGAACACACTTAGGACCACCGGGGAACTTTTTTCCCTCTTTAAGAGGTTTTTTCCCCTCAAGCTTATATATATGCCTATAACCCTAATGGGTTACTTATTCTTGTACATTCACTTGGTAATACATTCGATATTGTGTGTTATGCTCAAAGCTTCTTCTTCTCCTTTGTGTTGTTCGCGTGCTTCCGGAGACCTCAAACTCCAATAATCGGTATCAGAGCAAGTCGTCGCTTCATCTAAGGCGTCGTCAACACCCCTCCGGTCAAAGTCTCAAATCGCACAAAAATTGGTGAGCATACCCAGGGTGATTAGGAGTTCAAAAAAGCTTCGTTTTGTGGCAATTTCGTTCTTTTGTGCCAAACATATATACAAATTTCGGTTTGCCAATACAAGCGCCTCAAAGTCTCCTACAGGTTTAGCAAAGCTCAACATGGTAGTTATATTTAACTTTTTGAGATACAATCATTTTTCAACATCAGGGTATTTAATCAGTGGCCATGGCTGAAAGCAATGATGTATTCCATATGTTGGTTGTTGGGGACAAGTTGGATGGTTCTAATAACCCATTATGGGCATATATGATGTATCATGTATTGGTAGCAAAAGGGCTATGGAATATTGTGCACGAAATTGAAAAACACCCTACTACACCTGCAAATACAGTTACTGAAGGTGATGCGGATGGCGTTGAAGATAATGCTCTTTAGATTCATGATCCTGTTCCGGTTCCTGCTTCACCTATTGCAAAGAAGCTTCATTGGGATAGAAGACATGCTTAGCCACATGCATTGATAGATTTGTCTATCAGACGTGTCATTATCCCTCACATTTGCTCTTGCAAAACAGCAAAGGATGCTTGGGATACACTTACCACTTTATACCAAGCAATTCGTATCAGAGTTTTGTTTCTACTCTTCAATTGATGATGAAACGCAATCCAAATGCTTTAACATTTGAGGAGTTTGTCTCTGTTTTGTTGCAAGTAGATCAATCAAAGCAAAACAGGTCCATTCTGTGTGCTACAGATCAAGCTTTCTTAGCTACCTAGAGGCGCAAAGGTTAATGGAGCTCATCTACTAGCAAGGAGAATTATGCTAATGCCGCACAGTCAAGAAGAAAGACAAAAATGAGAAGAAAACAGAAAAGCAAAAACAATTTTACAAATGTTGTAAAGGAAATTATCATGTCATAAAGAGTTGTCCAAAATTGGTTGCAAAAGAGGCAAAGCAAAAAGAGGCTTGAATGGTTGTGGCAGAGGCGAATGAAGAATGGGTGTTTACTACTATATGCAGCTATGACCATAGTACAAAAAAATCGCGATTTTTTCTAAAATAAAAATCGTTTAAATCTCTAAACGATTAAAACGATTTATTCGCGATTTTTACTTTTTTCAGATTTTTTTTTTTGGCTCTATTTTGAGATATTATCATGTATTTTATGCATATGACATGCATGATATACAAAATTTATGATATATATGTAGATATTAGAGTGTTTTATATGTGTATATACAAAAATTTCCCAAAAAAAAAAAAAATCATAAAAATCGCAAAAAAATAAAAATCGAGATTTTTATTTTTAACCCTAACAATTAAAATGTTTAATTCGTTTAAATCGCGATTTAAACCTCTTAGTTTGTACTATGGCTATGACCCATCTTCTCATGACCAGTTTATATTTGCATTAGACTCAGATGTTTGGTACTTTGATAATGGGGAAACCAAACATATTACCTTGCAACGTACCTTCTTCAATTCAATTGAGCCTACCTCTATAGGGAATATTAGCACATGCGCTAACAACTCCTCTTATCCTGTAGTGGGAGTTGGTAAGATCATTTTGACTAGAGCTGATGGTAGTTCTTTCACATTGTTAGATGCTTTATTTGTGCCCAGGATCAAGAAAAAGCCAAGATCAACTTGGTTTTCAAATGTGTTGATGACAAATGTAAAGTTCATGATCTGTCAAATGGCAATGTTATTATTGCTTCTCGCATTTTATGTCTTGGGTTGTATAAGCTCATGGACTATGCAAAATTTACAATTCAGCATGTGCACTACAAGATTCTCAGGCTATCTCAAATGCAACATTTTGGCATGCATGCTCTAATCATCTGAATTATGCTAGTTTGCTACCCCTCCAAAAATCTGAAATGGTGTCCTCTCTTCCCAAACTTGAGGCACCTTGTAAACATGTTTGTGAAGGCTATATTTTGAGCAAAATGCAACCTTCTTCCTTCCCTAAAGATGGTTCAATTCTAGCTTCTCATAAATTGAAGCTTGTTCATGGTGATGTTTGCGGTCCTATGCAGACACCTTTTGAGAACTACCTTTACTTCATGACTTTTATTGATGATTATTCTAGGTATGCATGGGTGTATCCATTGAAAGCAAAGTCTGAAGTGTTTATGTGCTTCAAAAAGTTTCTGGTTATGCCTGAAAATCTATCAACATATAAATTGGGCACCCTCCAATGGGGGATGTTGGGAGAAGTGCGAGAGACCAACGAGAAGCACACACACGGAGCACAAACGCAGAAAGACGCACGGAGAAGACGGATAGCTGAAATAGCTCTCTCTATTGACGACGAACTAAACTGAAGTAAGAGCTAAATAATGTCCTTAAGCACAAAGCACCACCACATATGAGTAAATCATGATTCATGACACATGTATGTGGTAACATGGGAAAAAACCTCTAACCAGCACTAGAGTAAAGGGTGTCCATGTATAAGGAACACATAAGTGTAACGAAACCCCTGAAGCAAATGATATGAACGCATACAGGGAGTGACAAATCAGCCCCCACAAGGTAATAAGCCTGAAGCTTTGCGAAAAGCTTCAAACTTTTCCCGTGGAAGAGCTTTGGTGAATATGTCTTCCACATTATCTTGTGTAGGCACATATACCAAATCAATATCTCCTCCATGAAGGCTCTCTCTCACATAGTGATAACGCACCTCAATATGTTTGGTCTCCATGAAACACTGGGTTTCGTGCACCAGCCAATGCAATTTGACTATCGGCCAGAATATATGTAGCCACATCAATCTCCATGCAAAGGTCCATCAATAGGCGTCTCAACCATATACACTCCACTGTAGCTGTAAAAATTGCCCTGTACGCAGCTTCACAACTTGATGTGGTCGCTGTACGTTGCTTCTTACTCAACCAAGATATGCATGAGTCTCCAAGGAAAAAGCAATTACCACTAGTGAATCGAGATTTAAATCGTTTAAATCGTAGAGGTTTATAAAATCCAAAATAAAAATCACTGTTTTTATTCACTATGAAAGATTTTTATTTTTTGAAACATAAAGCTATGTACCAATGCATATTTAACACCTTTTTGATATACCTGACATGAATTACATATAAAATCACCTAATAGTCTATAATCCCTAGTGACCACACTACTTTCTACCCATCTAAACTATAATGTAAGTGGCAAGGGGAAAATAGTGTCAAAGTGAAGCTTTAAGAAAGGGGCAAATAAGGAAGGTTGAATCAAAGGGAAAATAGAAAAGTTGAAATGCGAGGGGCTAATTGTGCTCTAATGCTCACTTTATGTTCTAACTTCTTCCTAATGCAAGCTCTCAAGATGAATGTGTAAGAGAAGACCAGAAACTATTCACCAAGTTGGAAGCGAATTCCAAAATAGATGTCGCCATATATTTTGCTGAAAACAAATTTTTTTTTTTAACCTTCATAAAGATCGTAAAAGAACTGTTTTTAGTCATTCTGACGGTTTTTATTTTAAAATCGTTGATTTTTTTGTACTATGCATGCGAGTATCGTAGCAACCAGCCCAATCACTATCTTTAAAAGCATGCAAGCATGATTGAATATCTCTTCCAAAAAAGAGACCTAAGCTCAAAGTACCTTTGAGATATCTAAACACACATTTCACCTCTTGCCAATGCTTAGTGCCAGGGCTCTGCATGAATCGACTCAACTCGGAAACTGCATGTTGTACATCCAGCCTTGTGTTGCATGCATATAAAGACATCTCGAAGCTTGCTGATAAAGAGAAGTGTCAAATGCATCACTCGAATCCTCAACTGAGAACCTAAATCCTGTCTAAACTGGTGTGGAAACTCGCTTGCAATCCTCAAAATCGAAACGTTGAAGTAGTTTTTCAAGATACTTTGCTTGATGCATAAAAATCCCATGCTCAACGGATACAAATTGGATGCCAAGACAGTAGCTCAAAAAACCAAGATAAGTGACATCAAAAGTATGAAGCACATCAGTCATAAGAATGTCAAGTTTAGCATCACATGACCCAATCAAGAGTATGTCATCGACATAAAAAACAAGCATTGTAAGGTCAACCCATCTTTGCATTAATAAAGTGTGCTTTCAATTGGACTACATGTGAAGCCAATAGCAATCAAGTGCTTATGTATTTTATCATACCATGCACGTGGAGCTTGATTGAGACCTACAAAGCTTTATGCAAGAAACAAACCATATGCTCTTTCCCTTTCATGGCAAATCCAGAAGCTTGCTTCACATAGACTTCTTCTTGCAAATCGCCATTCAAGAAAGCTATTTTTATGTCCACCTAATGTACTTTCCAACATCAATGGGTAACAAATGCAACCACGATACGAATGGTAGTCATGCCTGAAGTAGGTGCGAAAGTTTCCTCATAGTCAATACCATATTGTTGCGCATACCCTTTGGAAACCAATCTAACTTTAAAGCGATCAATGCTACCATCAGACTTTCTCTTAATCTTGTAAACCCACTTTGTACCAATGGCATTTTCTCCTTTTGGTAATTCACATAACTACTAGTACCATTCCTATGTATGGAATCCATTTTTTATTGCATAACACTCATCCATTGTTGATCATGACATGCAACTTCAAAAGTAAGTGGCTCTTCATTACATGTTGTTGCAGTAAGAGAATAATCCACAAAATCACTGGATGCATGGCGAGAGCTTGATCTTGTTCTACCAAGTAAAGGTGCACTCAATTTGCTATCCTGCAAACTTTGTTTTAGCCATTTTGGCATAGTTTTTGCACTCTTGATAAACATGTGTTCATTATGTAATACATCTTCAACATGTATATCATGCGTGAGCTGAATTTCATGCTCATTTTCAGCCATATTTTGACGTAAATGTTCAGCCACATGTGGTTGAAAATTTCCAACCCTTCTATCAGTTTTTTGCTAAAAAATTTCAGCCATGTTTAGTTGGAAATTCTCTGCATTTTCAGCTCTATTTTGCTGGAATTTTTCAACCATTTGAGCCTCAGTTTGCTAGTCTACATGGTCTACATGGTCATAGTCAAGTGCACCACTTTAGAACAAAGGCATGAGTGTATCGAACACATCTTGTGAGCTAACTGTTGGTTGTTTCCTGCATTAAAGTAGAGGGAAAACTGAATTTTCAGCAAATACCGAATCTCGACTCACAATAATGGTGTTCATCAATGGATGGTACAAATGATATCCCTTACTTTAAGCACTATAACCAACAAATATACATTTCTTTGTCTTGTCATCAAGTTTGTGACGTTGTTGTGATGGCACAAGAACATATGCAAAACAGCCAAACACGCGCATATGGATAACCATAGGCTTATGTCCATTCCAAGCCTCATAAGGAGTAATGACTCTCAATGCTTTTGTAGGGAAGCGATTCAACACAGAGCTTGCACACATGACCACTTCCATCCAAAACTTATCAGGAAGGTACTTTCCTTTAACCATACATCGTTCCATTTCAAAGAGTGTTCTATTTTTACGCTCTGCAACACCATTTTGTTGAGGTGTATATGGCACCGTACATTGGTGTGAAGTACCTCTTTCACGAAGAAAAGAATTAAACTCATGTGACATGTATTCTTCAACACAATCCGTGCGTAGATTCAAAAGCTTGTTTAAAGAAAAATTTCCAAACATAGCTAAAAATGATTTGAAGCAAAAAAACACCTCATTCTTTGCTTTCATAAGATACACCCATGTATGGTGAGTAACATCATCAAAGAAGGTAACAAAATATACATGCTTCTCAAAAGATGGAGTCTTGACGGGACCACATACATCATTATGAACAAGCTACAATTTTTTTGTAGTGCGTGTATGACTATCTTTTGGAACAGAAGCACGATGCATTTTTCCAAGAATGCAACCTTCACATGCATTCTTTTCAATGGACTCTAAGTGTTTGCAAACCAATAACCATGTCCTTCTTTTGCAAGTAAAGCAAACCATTCAAGTTCAAGTGACCAAAACGAGCATGCCAAAGCTCCATTTCAGCCATGGAAGGAGTATGAGCAACCAAGGCATTCGAAACAACCCTCTTGTATGTATCCATGCAGTACAAACCATTACATAATGTACCGGACATCACAATAATATCACCCATTGCTGAAATCATGAACCATACACTTATCATCAATAAAGTGTACATGAAGTCCGGCTTTCGCAATCAACGAAACTGAAATGAAGTTCTTCATTATACCGGGTACATACAATGCATTTTTCAAGAGAATCCCATCTCCACTTGCAGCCGTAAGCTCAATTTTTCCTACTCCAATGATAGGATAAGAGGCATGGTTTGCACACACCACGTCCTCCTTTGGGCGCATCTTTCAAGGATGCAAAAAACCTTTTGCATGTAGTTATGTGCTTTGACGCACCACTATCAAAGAACCAATCCGAATCAACCTCACTCACAACCATACATTTAGAATGCAAAGATGCATCATAATGGTATGTAACAACACGTGCCCAAAAATCTTGAGCCATGTTTGCTTCATCATTCTTTGCATTTGCTGAATTTTCAGCAATAGACATGCCGGATTCCTCCTCCTTTTCATTGCGCTTAGCAAGCTTTCTACACTCATCAATAGTATGATCGGCCTTTCGGCAATACTTTGCATCTCTTCTTCTTTTGCAAATCAGCATCATTAGAGGAATGAGTGGAAGAGGAAGGTTGAAGCTTTGGTTTTGATGAACTCAAAGTTGAACCATACTTGCTTTTTCCCTTTTGTGAGATAGCAAGTGCTTGCATTCCCTCAATCAAACCACTCCTATTCACTCTAGATTTCTCTTCTTGCAAAAGGAAAGACGCAACCTCATCAAATGCATACATATTGGGATTCCCTTTTGCAACCAAACGGAGTGTAGTTGCAAAGCTTTGAAAAGATTCTGGCAATTCTTTCAACAATGTAGAGATGAGTGATGCATCCGGAATAATCTCATCTATGTTTGCCAATAGCTCTTTCAAGTCCTTGATGCGTGTCACATACACATCCAAAGACTCATTTTCAGCCATACATACATCCTCAAGTTGCTTTCTCAAGCGTGAAACACATGCTTCATTACGCACGGCATACAAAGAAGCAAGAGTGTCCCATGTCTGTCTCGATGTAGAACATGACTGAATGTGTGGAACTATATGGCGCTTCACAGAAAGCGGAATCAATGCATGAGCTTGAGCATCTTTTCCATCCCATCTAAGTTGCTCCTGTGTAGGTAGAGGAGATATCACTGTACTTGAAGAAGAAGCTCCATCTGTACAATAGACTATGAAGTAGAAGAACTTGCGGGTCTTCGATCTACATCTTCCACTATGTTCCCAAGTTGTTTTGCAACAAGAACATGCTTCATCATGTAAGACCACATCGGGTAGTTGACCTCATCAAGCTTATCTTCGGCTTGACGTATGTCAAATAAGTCATTGCTTCTCGTCATTTCAGTAAAGAACAAGAATGTAACAAAATCTTTACTTCGACGAAAGCTGAACTGAATGCTAAAATTTCAGCTCACAAACCGTCGCTCTAATGGCGATTCTGACTGTATGAATGGCTTCGAAATAGGGGTGAAACCTCAATGCAGCCGGTGGAAATGCTTCTTGGCCGCTGAAATTCACTGTTCTATGCTTCAAAATCGATTTGCACTCTTAAAAGTGCACACCCGCTGCGACACGAAAAACCGAAACTTGAGATGGAGCTAACCTGCTCTGATACCACTATTGGGTGTATGTAGAAGTGCAAGAGATACACGAAAAGCACACAAGGAGCACAAACGCAACAAAACCCACGGAGAAGACGGATAGCTAAAAAAGCTCTCTCTATTGACGATGAATTGAACTCAAGTAAGAGCTGAATAATATCCTCAAGTACAAAGTACCACTGCATATGAGTGAATCATGTATGTGGTAACATGGGGAAAAACCTCTAGCCAACTCTAGAGTAAAAGGTTCCCATGTATAGGGAAAAAGATTCACACCAAACCCTACTCGAGGAACACATAAGTGTAAGAGGGAATACATGTTTTTTGAAATTAATGCATTTTTGGTTTAACATGGGATAAAACATCAATGTACAGTGGCATATATACCTCAACACAATGAAGTTGCTAAAAGAAAGAACAAGTTTTTGGTTTAACATGGGATAAAACATCAATGTACAGTGGCATATATACCTCAACACAATGAAGTTGCCAAAAGAAAGAACAAGTCTCTCATGGAGATTGTGAGGTGTATGGTCAAAAGTCAAGCTTTACCACATAGTTTTTGGCTTGAGGTTGTTATGTATGCAATGTATGTACTTAACAAGTATCCCACCAAAGCACTGCAATCTATCACTCCATACGAGGCTTGGAATGGTCTCAAAACCATCTATTGCTCATCTTCGAGTCATTAAGAGACATCAGCTAGCTCCAAAGATGTGTATGACATTTTGATGCATCTTTTTACAGGTGGACAGTCAAGCGTTGGTCCAAACGAGGCAATTTCTCAACCTTTAGAGGTTCCACATGATGATGCAAATCATTCCATTTCTGATCCAAGTTTACATTATGCACTTGTTGATGAGAGGGATGATATAGGAGGCAAAAACTATGTCTAAATGGTTGGTGCAAACTTTGAGAGAGAGCAAATTAGATGCACCTCTGTCATATCGTACTCCTTCAGGCTCTCATAGCGCTTCTTTTGCATCATACTGCTATGCAATGGTTGCCTCTAGTCTTTGTGATGAGAATGAGTCTGTTTCTTTTGATTAAGCACAAAATTCAAAAAATTGGATGGCTTTTGTGCAATCGGAATATGATGCTATGATGAAGAATGGTACCTAGTCTTTATATGATTGGCTTCCCTACAAAACGGCCATTGGCACTAAATGGGTATATAAGCTGAAACATAAGCCTTACAGAAAAGGCTGACGGGTGTAAGGCTATACTTGTTGCAAAAAGTTATGCTAAAGAAAAAGGCATCGACAGATCAGCTCACAAGTATAAGGCTAGACTTGTTGCAAAAGGTTATGCTAAAGAGAAAGGCATTGATTTTGATGACACTGCTGAACCCACATGCCAAATGACCACCGTTCATAGCATATGTGCACTTGCAACTCATCATGGTTGGAATGTACTTCAGTTGGACATTAAAACTGCAATTCTGAATGATGACTTACATGAAGAAGTGTATGTATTTCAACCCTGTGGTTTTGTGCAAAAAGGGAATGAAAACAAAGTGTGTGGGTTGAAAAAGCCATTACATAGTTTGAAGCAAGCACCACGTGCTTGGTATGAAAAGATACATGCCTACTTGATTGCACTTGGTTTTGAGAACAATCCAACTGAGAGAACCTTATATGTTAAGCGTGAAGATGATGTACACCTCTGATCATTGTTGCATATGTTTATGACATGTTGATCATTGGTCCTAATGAGAAGCATATTGCTGAATTTAAGGTTCATTTGCATGCCTCTTTTGAGATATCAGATTTGGAGCATTTGCATCATTATTTGGGCATTCAGTGTATGCAAGTTGATGTCGGAATAGCCTTGTGTCAAACAAAATATATTGACACATTATTGTAGTGTTTTGGCCTTAAGGTTTGCAAACCTATTTCCACTCCTATGGATACACGTTTATGGTTGAGTCTTCATGATGCTGGAGATGCATTTGATGTTTTTCTCTATCGACAAGCTGTTGGATGCTTGATTTACTTATGCATAACTCGGCCCGATATTCAATTTGTTGTCTCTCATATGAGCAGGTTTATGCATTGCCTAGATGTCGAGCATTGGCAAGCGGTAAAGCGCATCTTTCACTATTTGAGTGGTACCCGGGTACTTGGATTGTTTTATCCAAGGGAGAATCATTACCGCTAAATTTACATGCTTTTCTTGACTCTGTTTGAGCTTGTTGCTATGACACTCTTGTGTCCACTAGTGGTTTTTCTTCATGCTTGATAGCTCATGCATCTCTTGGTTAAGCAAGAAGCAGCCTGAGTTGTAGCTACTTCTAATTGTGAGGTTGAGTATAGGGAAGCTTTCACAACGAATGTTGAGTGTGTGGCTCATACGCCTATTAGCTACTTTGAGGTGGTGGTCAATCTTCTTCCACCACCATCTTCATGGATGGTCAGAGCGCATTGGCAGTTGCGAGGAACGAGGAACTATGTTCCATGCTCGCACAAAGCACATTGTGGTGCATGATCATTATGTCAAGGAGAGTCAAGAAGAGGTTCTCTTTTGGAGAGATCAATTTGCAAAGTCACCAGGGGACGGGGACGGGTCTCGGGAACAGTGGTGTCCCCGGGATGGGGACGGTGCCTCGGGTGTCCCAGGGACGCGTCCCCGGGATGGCACCAAAATAATGCAGTTTTTTTCAAAATAATCATATGAAAGTCATGTAGAATGAATTTGCTAACATATTAGATGATCAATCACAAGAAGTCCATAGAAAAAAGATGTTTTTTAAGTATAAACAATATATACACATGTACGAAGGACATTGAATCTTGATGGTTGAGACTTGAGTTGAACATTCAAATTTTAAAAGTATTGCAAAAGTGACAAGTGACAAGTCATATGTATTTCATCATGTCAAAAAAGGTGGATACATCATCATCATCATATCAAAAAGATGTTACATCATAACAACAAAAAGATGTTACATCATAACAACAAAAAGATGTTACATCATATGGTATACCATCGATCGACAAAAAGACTAGTCAGTGGCCAAAAGTAACTAGTAACTACAAATGAATAGCCAGGAACATAAATGTAGAGACTACAACATAAGTATAATGTTAAATGAGTCATGACTATGGAGAATATCCAAGTGGGGAGTCTCATTTTCTGCAACACAATCAGTGGCTTCTACTTCATGTTCTTCATTTGCGACTTGGTCTCACTCGTGCTCTACCTCCCATTCTCTAAAAGGATCTCCTTCCATGCATTGAGTCCTCCGAAGCATCCTCAAATTGGCACTAGCAAACACAAGGTCACTAGCACGTTGCACACTAAGTCTGTTCCTCTTTTTTGAGGATACATGTCCATACACACTCCATAGTTTCTCAAGGCAACTCGTAGTACAAGCCTGACTAAGTATCCAAATGGCCAACTGTTGAAGATTTGGACCATCAAAACCAAAATCTTCCCACCATAGGGTTATAGTAACATGTAATCTATCCTCTTGGGCATTTGCGCATGCATATGAAACATCTTTCCCGGTCCCATATTTGGATAGTTGATCTCTGATAAGTCTTCCAGTTGCACTATCTGGGACAAGCCTCTCTAATATGATCCTCCATCCATTAGCTACCTCTGGATCTGAATATTGTTTTTTATCTTGAAATTTTGGATCCAACATGTATGCCACCGCATGAAGTGGGGAGTAGTATGCATTCCACCTGCTAACACAAATAGTTGAAATTTCTTCATACCTGTCATTATCCTTGACCAATGTTTTCAGTGATTCAATTATGTGATCCATAGCTTCATAAACTTCACCAATACACGGCTCCATGGAGTCCACAATTTTTAGCAAGTGCACAAGTGGATGCACAATATCCACAATGTGAGAAATGTTCTCTCACCATGTTGCATCATCAGCTAACCTTCTAAAGTGCTTTCCTGTCGAAGTAGAAGCCTCTGGCATCCTTCCAAATTCATCACTCAATAAGAGCCCTCTCAAGACACCACTACATTTCACTACGCAGTGTAACATGGTGAAGTTGTATGGAAATCTTGTGTCTGAATAATTGAGCAAAGCAAGAGTAGACCTCTTGCTAAACTCATTCTTCACACGTGTGTGGTTGTTGATGAAACTAACCAATGAGTTTGCCTCATTAATTCCAGGCAAAATCCAATCCAAATTCCTAATATCTTTGAGAATATTATTCAAACAATGAACCATGCAAAAGCAAACAATAATGTGAGGGTACAAATTTTCAATAATTGCACCTCCAGCTCTATTTGAAGGCTCTCCATCCGCTACAATGCAAACAACATTTGAAGGCCCCACAATCTCTATGGCACTTGCCCAGTCTGCCGCAAGTACATCAACTGACTTCTCTGTCTCAGATGCATCATGAGATGAGATGAAGTACATCTCCCTACGAGAATAGGCTACCACTCCATGGATAGAGCGTCGTTGAACATCACTCCATCCATCCACCAACAATGATACTCCATTTCATTCCCATGATTTCTTTATGCTCTCAAATGCGGCTTCAACAAGCTTCTTCTCTTTCTCCAATAGAGTGGTGTGTAAGCTCCCCAAAGATGGAGGGACATAGTGTGCTCCCTATTCACCTATCTTCTTTACCATGTCTTTGAAGTATGGTGATCTATGGAAAATGGTAAAGAAGAAAAGATTCATAAGTAATGGATTATGAGTCATGACTCATGACATATGGAAGTGAACTTTGAACTTTGAAGTTTAAAACAAAACAATAGAATCAAGATAAGATTTTTACCGAGCCGCATTGAAAGCTATGTGATCATGGTAGAAAAAACGTGCCACTGCTGTGTCGACCTCCTCCTTCAATACGGGATTCCAATTTTCATGAAGTGTTTATTGACGTGATTGTCGTAAATATGGCATTCCCGATGGTGCGGAAGAGGGAGTAGAAGTAGGAGAAGTAGGAGTAGGAGCATGAACCGGAGCCGATGAAGATGATGTTCTTGAAGAGGACGGCATAGAGGACCTCACAAACGATGCCGGGTTGATGGGAGCTTGTGAGGTACAATGGGCACCACTAATAGCAAGCTTGTTGAGTAATTCTTGCTTCTTCTCCGAAGTGATTGAAGAACAAAATCTTACTTCATGTCCACGTTCATGAAGTGTGCACGCACCTTGTTTGCTCCACCTGTTCGTTTGTAGCCACATAGCTTGCAAGTCCATGGTCTTGCACCACCTCCTTCTCCGGCACATACGGAAGACTCCACCTTCTCCCACCATGTCCATTTGCTTGTAGCAAGCCTTCTCTTGGTGTTTGATTCACTTGCTCGCGAAGAAAAAGCCATAGAGGGAGAGAATACTATGAGGAGGAAGAGAGGGCTGAGAGGATAGACACTATAGAAAAGCCCTTGAATATGCAAGCGTGAAGCTAGCTCAAACGTTCATGGCACATGCACATAGGCTACATGCAAGGAAGCAAGTCAAGTTGTGATGTAATGAGATCAAATAGGCTCCATTTACGCTTATAAACAAGTTAGAAACCTTCTAGATTCGCTCCAAAACTAGGCGCTAAAAAAGCCTTCGAAAAAGCGACCTTTAAATTTTGAATTCAAAAAAAAAACTCCCGCCGGTTGCTTCCGTCCCCAGCCGCCCCCGTTCAGGCTTTGACACATACACGCGTCCTCGAGACGCGTCTCTGGGACAGTAGGCTGTGACCAAGAGCTTCTTGGGGATGTCAGGCATCCCCATTATGCGTCCCGGCTTCAAATGACTTGGGGACGGCATCCGGGCATCCCTAGGACCCGAGGATGTGTCCCCTTATGACTTTGTCAACTTGGTATATGTGCCCATACAAGTTAACATTGCATATCTTTTCACAAAGGCTCTGTCTCGAAAGAAGTTTGAAGCTTTCCACAAAGCTTTGGGCTTACTTCCTTTTATGGATTGATCTTTTTCCACATAGCTTGACACTTCCTTATACATGAGTGCAAGCTCCTTGTTCACCGCATCACTCCCAGGGGGGATTTGTTGATATATTTCGGAGGTGATGTTTGTGAACACACTTAGGATTGCCGAGACACTTTCTTCCCTCTATAGGGTTTTTCCCCCCGGCTTGTATATATGCCTATAACCCTAACGGGTTACTTATTTTTGTACATTCACTTGGTAATACATTCAATATTGTGTGTTGTGCTCCAAGCTTCTTCTTCTTCTTCCTTGTGATGTTCGCATGCTTCTGCCGACCTCAAACTCCAACATGCCGAGGACTCCAACATGCTGAGGATCGATTGTGCTCAGATACCACTTGTAATGATTCCACAATCACAAGTTCCCAATCCCTCAAGAGGAGTAGAAGATAGAAAAAGCTTACACAAGATAAAAGAAGATCGAACAACAGTAGACAATATGTGACGCAAAAAAAATAGAGAATATTGTATTATAAATTTGAACTAGATACAACAGCTTATGCAAAATAGCTTCATGACAAAGCCTCACCCTCCTGACCAACCTCGAGCTATCTCAATCTCATTTACACTCACACTCTCAATCACACTTTAACTCACAATCACAGTCACAAGAAAAATCATTGACTTTCAGCCTCCTCTTGCACGATGTCACCAATCTTAGAGACAATCATCGTCCCCGATGAAGGAAGTGCATGGTCCACCAAATTTAGCAAAAGTCATGTCTCCGAGTAATGCATGTAAAACTTTCGTAAAAAGCATGTGCTTTAGTGATCTATTGCTTTCTTTAGCATCATCTATCAAAAGTAGAAGAAAAAACAACAAAAATACATATGTAGACAACTAGAATATGCATGAGAATAGGTATTCACCAAAAGCACAAATTCGAGTATTAATAGAAAAGCCCACTTTTTTTTTAAGTATTGGAAAAATCAACACACTCAAAAAGAGTTCAGAATTCCAAAATGCTTATGGGAGACAAAAATGTTCAGCTCTTCAATCGGCACAATAATGTTGAAGGCCCTTAGGTCCAAATCAGGCCTCCAAATATTAGTTTTTTGCCCTAGAAGTTCAAAAATTCTAGAGAGAGAATAAAATCGAGGCATTCTTTATAGTGAACTACTTTTGGAACTTGAAATGAGATGCCTAAGGCATGATTCACAAAATTTTCGAGAGAGACTTTTATTCTACTACGCGTAATCTACCTTTCTCTCATAGAGCATTATTTCTTATCCTTTCTATCTTCATGTTCAATTTTCAACTACAAAATATGATGCAAATAAGATTTAGAGAGAGGATATAAAAGCTTTTATCCCTAAATTTTGTCTATATGCATAAAATGGTCTCACTCATTCCAAACATTATCTACACAATGTATAACAAAAAGTTTAAAATGAATTATTTCACTGTAAAACGGCTTATTACAATTTTGCTTTGAAAAAGAAAAAGCACGAAAGTCACAAGATTGGATGGTTGTTATGCAATCGAAAGTCGATGCTATTATGAAGAATGTAAAGTCATAAGGGGACGAGTCCTTGACCTTGTGGGAGATGGGACACCATTCCCTTGACAAAAAATGTCCAAGATAACCCAAGACGACCTATTATCCTTGGAAGAGTCATAACAAGGAGTCATCCCCGTAGTGGATGATGATATTAAGTATATATGATGTTTCACTATTTTAATCGATGCATGGCCTACAATCAATCACTGCAAGTTTACTAAGTTATCTAAATTTTTCTCTCTTATTCTTCTTTGTATGATTTATACACATTTTTATCCAAGGAAATCTATGAGTATTTATTAATAGTTGGGAAAGTGTGTGTGTGTGTATATGTGTTGTAGATACATATGTACATACATACATATATATACATATGCATATACAACATCGAAAGTGTGACAAGCACTATTGTCTTAAAATTTCCTCCTAAAACAACATATAAAGAAAACAATATCATTGTAATATAAATTACACTTACATCTTTGCACCAACAAGTGAAAGGCCTCACAAAATATAAATCCTCCATAAACCTATGTTCCCTAAAGACAATTGCCAAACCTTGAATCACTTTAGCTCACACATACATCCCTATACATATATGTATGCCTACATATATACACCAATACAAATACATAGACATATATGTATGTGTACATGTATCCATATTGGTACTCATACCCATACCAATAGGCATACCAGTACCCATGCCCACACACAGAGTACCCATGCCACACGCACACGCACACACACACACGTGTATAAACACATAGGTAAACATAAAAAATGTTTTAATAGATGCATCATTAATTGAGAAGCCATCAAAAATCGAAAATCATTTTCCTATCAGTAACAAGTTACAACCATGCTTGTGAATCCATTGACTTCATTTGCAAAATTGTGAATTGGAATTTTAAGCAGCTACGTTTAACATTTATTTGAAGAAATAACTCGAGTTGACTTTGCAAGCATTGCACAGACATTAGCGGAACAAAATAAGATAACAAAAATGAGATAAAATTTCACCAAAGAGCAAGATGAAAACAAGTTTTGAAAAGTAAAGAGCTTCTAATGTGCGCAAGAAGAACAAGACCCCACGGACATATCAAACTTCACTTTAACGAAATAATCAAATCAACAAACGATAAGAGTTCTATCATGGGACTACCTTCCTTCGGTTTCTTCCGAGGGAATACGCAATACATACTTGAGGAAGAAATGTAGTTACCTTGAAAACAAGGTATGCTTTACGTTTTTCCTTTCTTCCAAGAACAAATCTTTTCCAAAAAACAAAAACAAAAAAGAGAGAAGAAAAACCTTCTATACATCATCTAATGCATTGAAACTAACATAGCCGCTATGATTAGGCATCACAGACAAGCTGAGGATGCATCCTACCGAACCTTATGTTTGGTTATACCTTGTTCTAATGAATAATCTCCTTGATCGTCTGGACTGCTTATGTGAGGCATCGGAGCCTTTGAACTGTGAGATACCTAGAGTGACACGCCATATTTATGCAAATTTCTAGTTATACACTATATTTCAACACATTGCCATTTTTCTGTGCACCTCTTGACAAAAGAAAACAAGCAACCTGAGGCGGTAGAGAGAACGACATACCTCATCTTCGATGTCTTTGATTTTCTGCATAACGGTCGCCATGGTGATCTGCTGAAGTGCCCTCGCTTAAATTCTGTAATCTTATGTCTTCCTCTGAGAAACTCCGCCGTGCGGAGGTCAGCTCAGTATTCCAACGATTGCAGCTTCAAGACGTAGGACGTCGGTTTTTGCATTCAGAGCTGTAAATGTATAAACCCACCGTCGCGAAAACACTGGACTAAACTGTCCCAAGATGCCAGGTCGATTGGTTGGGTCCCTCGCCTCTTGAGGCGGGGGCGAGGGTTCAACCCCCCTGCGCTGCGGGACACTGTAAACTGCCTTCGGGCGTTCTATCTGGCCTTCGGGCGTTGTATCTGGCCTTCGGGCGTTAATCCGTTGTATGGGCCTTCGGGCCGTCTACCTTGTCTGCCCCTGTTCTTGTGGGATAAGGGGGGTCCCATAGGTACTATGCCCTTCCTTGTACAGTTGTTCATTTCAAAGTTAAAGTCAGGGGGAGTAGGCCTCGGCCGAACCTCCATTATAAAAAAAAGCACTGGACTAAACTTGAATCATTTATGCAAACAACCACGGTATCTCCCGTGTTATCTGGCATCACGTGTCCCGTGTTTTGAGACTCACGAGTCAAATCAACTGGCAACAAGTGATGTTGGGTGAGGCGATCGGATGCTCATCGAGGCTGTGGAATGCCATCAGAGGTGAGGCTCTCTGGAAGATTTGGAGAGAACGCTGTGCCGTCAATTTTGACCAAACTCCTAAGGAATGGTCGATCGAGAAGTCCTTGTTTCTCCTTGGTAAAAGAATCTCCCGAGTCAAGAGATCGCCACCGTTTAGACATCACTGTATTTATCTCCTAGAAAACAACAAGTTGAAACCCAAATGGGTCCCACATGAGGGTGATGGTAATGTTATCCGCCTCATTTGTAATGCCCTGTAGCTTGCCATACTTCTCCCCTGCATTGTGGGATTTGGGGGGTCCCATGGGCACTAGTCCCATTCACTTGTAACTTTTTCTCTTTATTATAATTAAAGTCCGGGAGATTAGGCTATGGCCGAACTTCCTTTATTTAAATTTTAAAAAAAAAAAAACATTTAGAAAAAACCAATTGAATAGCGAAAAATATAATTTTGCTCATGTCGTAATTATATTCAAAGCACGACTAACATTGAAAATCTTAAGTATTAGAAAAATCACACACGCAAGCTCAGCTATGCCTTTCAGGAGTGTTCCTTAAGGCAAAAAGTTAAGGCCTCTAGCCTCTTTTATATCTTTTTTTTTTATCGTGTACTCTTTTTTTGGTAATAGAATTGAAGTTAGTTTTAAAAAAAGCTCACATATCTCTTCTTTCACTTGTGTCTTTCAATTAATTCAAGCTTAATTGAAAATGTAGATCTCAATTATCCAACTTCCTCTAAAAAAAAGTTCATGATGAACCTTTTCATCTTTTCACTCAAGGTTGGGGGTTCATGTGCTTCCATTGAAGGTTTCCTTTCGTATGAGGTTGAGTGAAGTAAGGAGGAGGTTGGGTGGAGTAAGGAGTTGTTGTTGTTGTTGTTGTTTATGTTGGGTGTGTGAGTGGCTGAGGAAGCGTGAATAAAAGTACACACAAGAGCAAAGAAGGAGATTGAAGCACAGATACACGGGATGGTCGAAAGAGCTCTATGTCAATAGATGATTAGTATTCTGAGAATGAGTATAATGAGAGTTATAAGTGAGTTCCTAAGTTTTATGTACCACCACATATGAGTAAATTATGTATATGTGGTTATATGCCGAAAAAAGATATATCCATCACTAGATTAAAAAGTACCGATGTGTAAAAAAACGATTCACATCAAAGCTATGCAAGGGACACATAAGTGTAACAAACCCCCATGGAGCGAATGATGTGAACACATATAGGAGTGATAGATCAGGCCCCAGAAGGTAATAAGTCTAAATCTTTGCGAAAATCTTCAAACTTTTCTAGTATAAGAGCTTTGGTGAATATGTATGCCACCTTATCTTGTGTAGGCACACATACCTTATCAATATCTCCAACTTGAAGGCACTCTCTGACATAATGATAATGAACCTCGATGTGCTTTTTGCATGCATGAAACATTGAATTGCACTCTGACTATTAGTGAGAATATACATAGGTTTCTTCTTACTCAATCAAAATATTAGTGAGAATATACATAGGTTTCTTCTTACCACTAGTGAACATGTGTGTATCATAACAACCAACCCAATCACTCCCTATGAAAGCATGGAAGCATGGTTGAGCATCTCTAACATAAGAGATACCCAAAATCAAAGTTCCTTTGAGATATCTAGACACACATTTTACTACTTGTCAATGCTTAGTGCCAAGGCTATGCATAAATAGACTCAACTAGGAAACTACATATATGTATGTTTGGCCTTGTGTTACATGTGTACATCAAACATCCCATAGTTTGCTAATAAAGAGAAGTAACAAACATGTCACCTTCATCCTCAATCGAGAACCTAAATCAAATATCCACTATTGTTGACATAGGCTTCCAATCCTCAAAACCATAATGTTGAAGTAGGTTCTCAATGTACGTTGCTTGATGCACAACAATTCCTCCCTCAATAGATACAAACTAGATGCTAAGATAATACTCCAAAAGACCAAGATATGTGACATCTAAAGTATGGTTTAAATCATCCATAAGCATCTTAATCTTCTCATCACATGGCCCAATCAAGATAATTTCATTAACATAAAGAACAAGAACTATAAGATTAGCCCCATCTTTGTGTACATAAAGTGTGCTTTCAATTGGACTACATGTAAGGCCAAGAGAAGTCAAGTGCTTATGCTTATCTATCTTGTCATACCATGCATGTGGAGCTTACCTAATTTCGTGCAAAGGCTTATGCAAGCAACAAACAAGATGCTCTTGACCTTTGATGGCTAATCCAAGATGTCCTTCACATAGACCTCTTTTGCAAATGTGATTCAGAAAAGTTGTTTTTATATCTAGTTAATGCACTTTCCAACCACTATGGGAATCCAATGCAATCATAAAATGAATGGTAGTCATGAAGAAGTATGTGCAAAAGTTCCCTCATAATCAATGTCATTTTTTTGCGCATAACGTTTCGCAAATAATTTGGATTTGTAACAACTCAATGCTATCATCTGACTTTCTTTCAATATTGTAAACCCACTTAGTACCAATGGCATTCTTACTTTTTGGCAATTCACATAACTCTCAAGTACCTTTTTTGTGAATAGAATCCAATTCTAATTGCATTGTGCTTATTCAAATTGAATCATCACATGCATCTTCAAAAGTGAGTGGCTCTTCATTACATGTGTTTGCAATAAGAGATACATCCACAAAATTACTTGATGCATGGCATGAGCTTGATCTTGTTTGACAGAGTAAAGGAGCACTCAGCTTTCTATCTTCAATGTATTTTGCAACCATTTTGGCATACATTGTGCATCCTTGATAGACATTCATTTCTCATGTAATACATCATCAAAATTTACATAATAAGTGGATTGAATATTACCTTGAATTTTAGCCATGTGTCACGTGTGATTGCAAATTTTGCAAATTTTTAGCCATATTTGGTTGGAATTTTTTAGCCATATTTCTTTGGACATTTTGGAAATTTTCTTCCATTTTGGCTAGAATTTTTCAACCATATTTGGCTGAAAATTTTCATCTCTTTGAACCTCATTTGAGTGGCCTACATGGCCATAGTCAAGTGCACCATTTTGAAACAAAGGCATGAGTGTATCATAAACGTCATGTGAGCTGATTCTTGGCTAAAAATTACATTCAAGTAAAGGATATCAATGGATGGTATAAGTGATAACCTTTACTCTCACTATTATATCCAGCATTTTTTTGGCCTTATCATCAAGTTTGTGACATTGCTGTGATGGCACAAGCATACGACTAACCATTGGCTTCCGACCATTTCAACCCTCATAAGGTGTAATGAATCTCAATGTCTTCATAGGAAAATGGTTCGATACATACTTTGCAGTGAGCACTTCATTCAAAATTTATATGGAAGATGCTCTCCTTTAACCATACATCGTGCCATTTCAAGAAGTTTTCTATTTTTGCACTCTGCAACACCATTTTTTTGAGGTGTATATGGCATCATACATTGGTGCACAATAGCTCTTCCACAAAGAAAATCACTAAATTCATGTGACATGTATTCACCACCATGATCCATGCAAAAAGTCAAAAGCTTGCCACAAAAATTTTCAACCATGGCTAAAAATATTTTAAACCAAGAGAATATCGCATTCTTTGCTTTCATAGGATACACCAAGTATGGTGTGATGCATCATCAATGAAGGTAACAAAGTATACATATTTTCCAAAAGATGGAATCTTGATCGGACCATATACATTACTACAAACAAGTTGCAATTTTTGTGTAGCATGTGTAGCACCATCTTTGAAAAGAAGAGGATGATGCATTATTCCAAGTATAGAACCTTCACATCCATGTTTTTGAATGGATTCAAGTGTCAAAAAATCAATAATCATATCTTTCTTTTGCAGTTAAAACAAACTATTGAAGTTTAAATAACTGAAACGAGCATGTCATAAGTCCATTTCAACCACTAGAAGAAGTATGTGTAAGCAAGGCATTTGAGGAAACTCTCTTATATGTATCCAAGTGATACAAGCCATTGCATAATGTACCTGATATCACAATAACATTGCCATCACTAAAATCATGAACCATATATTTGTTATTGACAAGCTATACATGAAGTATAGCACTAACAAGAATAGGAATCGAAATCACGATTTTCTTGATATCGCGTACATACAATGCATTCTTGAGAGTCGCAATACCTCAATTTGCACTTGTAAGATGAATGTCTCCAACAATAATAAGATAAGAAGCATTGTTTGCACATATAACATATCCACCCCCTTGGTTGCATCTTTCAAAGATTCAAAAAGTCGTTTGCATGAAGTGATATGCTTTGAAGCACCACTATCAAAAAACCAATCCGAATTAGCAACATTCATAATCATAAATGTACAATGTGACGATGATTCATAATTATATGTAACAAAACATGCCCAAACATCTTGAGAAACATTAGGTTCATCATTATTTGCATTACATGTATAACAATAGACATGCCATATTCTTTCTTCTTTCCATTACGCTCTGCAAGCTTTCTACATTCATCAATTGTATCTCCAACCTTTTGACTTACATCTCTTCTTACTTTTCATATCATCATCATGAGAGGAAGAAGTGGAAGAGGAAGAGTGAGGCTTTGTTTTTTATGAACCCAAAGTTGAACCATATTTTTTTTCCCCTTTTGTGTGACAACAAGTGCTTGTGTTCCCTTAAGCAAACCACTTCTATTCACTCTTGATTGCTTTTCTTGAAAAAGAAGAAGAACAAACCTCATCATAAAATATACATATTTGGAATTCCTTTTTACAACCAAACAAAGTGTAGTATCAATGCATTGGAAAGATTATGACAATCCTTTGAGTAATGTAGAAATGAATGATGCATCCGGAATGATCTCATCAATGTTTGCCAATTGCTCTTTTAAATCATTGATGTGTGTAACATATACATCCACTGACTCAATTTTAGCCATACATACAAATTCAAGTTGCTTTCTCAACTAAGCAGCATGTGATACATTATGCATGACATACAAAGAAACAAATGTATCCAAATTTTGTCTTGAACTAGTGCATGATTGGATGTGTGAAACAATATGTTGCTTCATAAAAAAGAGAAATCAATGCATGAACTTGAGCATCCTTTCCATACCATCTAATTTGTTCTTCCATAGGTGGAGAGGGCATAGTGTCATATTACTTTATAGGTTATGGTGGGAACACCTTTTGAGAGGAGTTTGCCACATGGCATCATATTGATGCACTTTCCATATATATGGGTAGAAGAAGAGAGAGAAGAGTCTTTCTCCTTAGAGAATATGATCACACATGAGACTCGTGCATGGGGAGTAGACGGCATTTGTTGATATATTTAGGGAGTGATGTGTGTGAACACACTAGGACCGTCGGGGCACTTTTTTCCCTCGTTAGGAGGTTTTTTCCCCCCTGCTTGTATATATGCCTATTGCCCTAATGGGCTACTTATCTTTGTACATTCTCTAGTAATACATTCAATATTGTGTGTTGTGCTCCAAGCTTCTACTCCTTCCTTGTGCTATTCGTGTGCTTCCGCAGACGTCTATCTCCAACAATTGGTATCAGAGCAGGTCGTCGCTTCATCTAGGGCGCCATCGACACTCCTCCGGTTGCAGTCTCAGAATCGCACGAATTTTGGTGAGCATACTCAGCGTGTTTTTGAGATCAAAACAGCTTCGTTGTGTGGTGCCAAAATCGTGACCTGAGCTTGTTTCGGCCTCCGAACGCACTACCACATTGCTTGTGTAGGCTATTTTGTCTTTTTGTGCCAAAGGTATATACCAGTTTTTGTTCGCCAGTGTAAGCATCTCGAAGTCTGCTACAGGTCTAGCGGAATTTGTCTGGGCAGCTCTTTTCAACTTTTTGAGATACAGTCAATTTTTTGCATCAAGGTATTTTAGTCACTGGCCATGGTTGAAAGCAGTGATGTATTCTGTATGTTGGCTGTTGAGGATAAGTTGGATGGTACCAACTACCCGTTATGGGCTTATATGATGCAACATGTGTTGGTTGCAAAAGGACTGTGGAACATTGTGTAGGGTGTCGAAAAACGTCCTATCACACCTGCAACTGTTACGACTGCAGGTACTGAAGCTGATGCAGAAGGCGTCGAAGATGATGATATTCTGCATATTCTTGTTCGTGCTACGGTTTCTGCTACACCTACTGCAGAGAAAATTTATTGGGATGGCAGAGATGCCCAGGCACATGCATTGATAGCTTTGTCTGTCAAACGTGCCATTATTCCTCACATTCGCTCTTGCAAAACAGCGAAGGATGCTTGGATACACTTACCACATTGTACCAAGCTAGGAATGAGGCTCGTGTTGCTTACCTCCAAAGACAGTTGGAGAGTGAGCACATGAATGAAGGTGATTCTATGGACAGTTTCCTAACGAAGATAAAAGACTTGAAGGAACAATTGATTTCTGTTGATGAGGTTATACCATATAGCTCACTTGTGCAGACCGTTCTGAATGGTCTTCCTGATTCATATCAGAGTTTTGCTTCTACTCTTCGGTTGATGATGAAAGGCAATCCAAATGCCTTGTCTTTTGAGGAGTTAGTCTCTGTTTTGTTGCAGGAGAATCAATCCAAGAAGAATAGGTCCATTATGCATGTTACAGATCAAGCTTTCCTGGCTAGTCAGAACGGCAAAGGAAAATGGAGCTCTTCAACTAGTAAACAGAAATCTGCAAATGTTGCACATTCGAAGAAGGAAGATAAAGATGAGAAGAAACCAGAAACCAGAATTTGTTTTGCAAGTACTGTAAAGGGAATGATCATATCATAAAGAACTGTCCAAAATTGGCTTCTAAAGAGGCAAAGAAGAAAGAGGTTGGGATGGTTGTTGCAGAGGCCTCTACACCAAAAACAGAGTCTGCCAATCTTGTGCACGAAGAAGAATGGGTGTTTACTACTGTTTGCAGTTTTGACCCATCTTCTCATGAGCAGTGCATGTCTGCAGTAGACTCAAATGTTTGGTACTTTGACAGTGGGGCGACCAAACATATTACCTCGCAGCGCAGCTTCTTCTCTTCACTTGAGCCTGCCCCTACAGGGAATACTGTTACATGCACCAACAACTCCTCTTATCCTGTTATGGGAGTTGGTAAGATCATTTTGACCACTATTGATGGTAGTTCTTTCACTTTGTCAGATGCTTTGTTTGTGCTAGGGATCAAGAAAAATCTGTTATCAGTTTCTGCATTAGCCAAGATTGGCTTGGTTGTGAAATTTGGTGATGATAGGTGTACAGTACATGATCTCTCAAATGGCAATGTGATTATTGCTTCTGGCATTTTATGTCGTGGGTTGTATAAGCTCATAGACTATGAAAGATTTGTAAATGATTTGGCATGTGCAGTACATGATTCTCAGGCTATGTCAGATGCAAAGCTTTGGCATGCACGCTTTGGTCATCTGAATTTTGCTCGTTTGCTACGCCTCCAGAAATCTGAAATGGTGTCCTCTTTGCCCAAACTTGAGGCACTCGGAAAACATGTTTGTGAAGGCTGTATTTTGGGCAAAATGCAGTGTTCTTCCTTTCCAAAAGATGGTTCAGTTCTGGCTACTCAGAAATTGCAGCGCTGCAGTCTATCACTCCATATGAGGCTTGGCATGATCGCAAGCCATCTGTTGCTCATCTGCGTGTTTTTGGTTGTTTGGCATGTGCATTAGTGCCTGAACCACATCGCAGAAAATTGGATGATAAAGTAGTAAAATGTATTTTTGTTGGGTACAGTTTTGAAAGTAAAGGCTATCGTCTGTATCATCCACAAACTAAACGCATTCTGGTTAGCCGTGATGTTGTTTTTGTGGAAGATGCTATTCAACCATTGATTTCATGTACTAAGGAGACATCTGTTAGCTCCAAAGACATGTATGATACTTTGCTGCCTCTTTTTACAGGTGGATAGGCTAGTGCTGGTCCTAATGAGGCAAATTCTTAGCCTTTGCAAGTTTCATGTGATGATGCAAATCATTCCATTTCTGATGCAGATTTACATGATGCACTTATTGATGAGAGAGCTGATATTGAGCAGGCAAGAACTATGCAAAAATGGTTGGTGCAGACCTTGCGTGACAACAAATTAGATGCATCTCTGTCATATCATACTCGATCAGGATCTCATAGTGCCTCTTTTGCATCAGATTGCTATGCTATGGCTGCATCTAGTCTCTGTGATGAGACTGAGCCTGTTTCGTTTGATGAAGCATAAAATTCAGAAAATTGGATGGCTACTATGCAATCTGAATATGATGCAATAATGAAGAATGGTACTTGGACTTTATGTGACTTGCCTCCTGGCAAGAAGGCCATTGGCACTAAGTGGGTATACAAGTTGAAGCGTAAACCTGATGGTACAGTTGTCAGGTATAAAGCTAGGCTTGTTGCAAAGGGTTATGCACATGAAAGAGGCATTGATTTTGATGAGACCTTTGCACCTACATGCTATATGACTACTGTTCGGAGCATATGTGCACTTGCAGCCCATCATGGTTGGAATGTACATCAGTTGGACATTAAAACCACATTTCTAAATGGTGACTTGCATGAAGAAGTGTATGTTTTTCAGCCCTGTGGCTTTGTGCAGAAAGAGCATGAAAACCAGGTGTGCAGGTTAAAGAAGGCATTATATGGTTTAAAGCAAGCACCACGTGCTTGGTATGAGAAGATACATGCCTATCTGATTGCACATGGTTTTGAGAACAGTCCAACTGAAAGCACCTTATATGTTAGCGTGTTAATGATGTGCTTCTGATCATTGTTGTCTATGTCGATGACATGCTGCTCACTGGTCTTATTGAGAAGCATATTGCTGATTTTAAGGCTGATTTGCATGCCTCATTTGAGATGTCTTATTTGGGGCATTCACATCACTATTTGGGCATTCAGTTTATGCAAGTTGATGGTGGAATGGCTTTGTGTCAAACGAAATATATTGACACATTATTGCAGTGTTTTGGCCTTGAAGACTGTAAGCCTATTGCCACTCCTATGGAGACATGTTTATGATTGAGTCTTCATGATGCTGGAGATGCATTTGATGTTGTTCTATTTCTACTTTCTTCTCTTTTCTGTCTTCCCTCTTTGATTGTGCGGAATTAGCAGATTTCTGTTTACTAATAGAAGAGCTCCATTTACCTTTGCCCTTTTGACTAGCCAGAAAAGCTTGATCTGCAACATGCATAATAGACATGTTCTATCTAGCCTCATCTTCCTGCAACAAAACAAAAACTAACTCTTCAAATGTTAAGGCACTTGAATTTCCTTTCATCATCAAACAAAGAGTAGATGCAAAACTCTAATATGAGTTAGGAAGACCATTGAGAACATTCTGCACGAGTGAACTATCAAGAAGCACTTCATCAGTAGAAATCAATTGTTCCTTCAAATACTTGATCTTTGTCAGAAAGTTTTCCATAAAATCACCCTCATTCATGTGCTCACTCTCGAATTGTTTTCAAAGGTAAGCAACAAGAGCCTCTTTCCTAGCTTGGTGCAATGTGGTAAGTGTATCCCAAGCATCCTTAGCTATTCTGCAAGAGTGAATGTGAGGAATAATGGCACGTTTGATAGACAAGGCTATCAAGGCATGTGTCTGAGCATCTCTGTCATCCCAATGAATTCGCTTTGTAGTAGGTGCAATAGGAACCATAGCAGGAATAGGAATCTATAGAATATCATCATCTTTGATGCCATCTACATCAACTTCAGTACTTGTATTTGCAGGTGTAATAGGACGTTTTTCAACACCATGCACAATATTCCACAGTCCTTTTGTGATCAATATATGATGCATCATATAAGCCCACAATGGGTAATTTGTACCATCCAACTTATCCTCAACAACCAACATACAAAATACATCACTGCCTTCGGCCATGGCCACTGAGTAAAATAGCGTGATACAAAAAAATGCCTATATTTGAAATCATTGTACAGAACTACTCTGACGAGTTCTGTTAAGCCTGTCACAGACTTTGAGATGCTTATATTGGCAAACTAAAACCTGTATGGCACAAAAAGATGAAATAGCTTGCATAAGCACTACGATAGTGCATTCAGAGGCCGAAAGAAGCTCAGATTGCAATTTTGGCACGATAGAGCGAAGTAGTTTTGATCTCCTAATCACCTTGAGTATGCTCAACAAATTTCGTGCGATTTTGAGACTATGACCGGAGAGGTGTTGACGATGCCATAGATGAAGGGGCAACCTTCTCTGATACCAATTGTTGGAGTTTGAGGTCTGCGGCTCCACAATGTATCTAGGAGATAACATCAAGGACCCCACTTCAAGGACATAATTTAGCTAAGCTCTAAACACATCTTGATAATACAATTTCTCCAAGATAATAGATAATTCCTTACAAAAAAAGGCTAATTGTGTTTTATTACTAGTTAAATGAGTAGGCATCTCACAAGCTGATAAAAAATTAAAGATTTCTGCATTCCAGCTCCAAGGGTGGGACACTTGTACTCATGGCAAGAGCATGCTTGACATGAAATAAATCAGAATTGGTTAATTCATCATATTCGTAGATAGAGGCTTCACAAAATCTAGATGAAACAAGAAGTTGTAGATCACATGTTCATATCCTAGGCGATGCACAATGTCATAATAAAATTATTGGAGTAAAAAAATCCATCTAGCTAGGTGGCCAGCCAAATTTTGTGCTTCATTAAATAGAGTAAGGCAAAATGATCAGTATAAAAAAAAGAATTAACATTTAGAGAATTATGAAACTTCTTGATAGATTGAATTAAGCCCAAACTCTTGCATTCATTGGTGGAATAATTACATTCAATTATAAAAAGACAAAGACTAGCATAATAGACAAGAGAGTAACATTTTTTATCAATAATTTTGATTCACATATTATCAATTGTACCAGCAAAGACCACATCTATGGGCGGTTGCAGGTTTTATGTTACTTTCATTGATGACCATACACGCAAAGTATGGGTATATTTCATGAAAGAGAAGAGCGAGGTGTTCACTCACTTCCAGAATTTTAAAGCGATGGTGGAAAAGAAGACAGGGAAGTACATTCAGACATTAAGATCTGATGGAGGAGGTGAATACATGTCAAATGAGTTTAGCAGTTTTCCAAAAAAATCATGGAATTCGGCGTCAGTTTTCATGTAGGTACACACCACAACAAATGGCATTGCTGAACGCAAAAATAGACATATTGCAGAAATTGCAAGAGCCTTGATGGCTCCGACGGCTATTGTACATCAAGTTACACCTGAAGAGAAGTTTACAGGTAAAAAGCCAAACTTATCACATCTGAAAGTTTTTGGCTGTATTGCATATGTACATGTTCGAGATGATTTGAGGATGAAGCTTGATCCGAAAGCAGAAAAATGTGTCTTCATTGGATACTCCCTTGAGCAAAAGGGGTACAAATGTTATAACCCACTCACACGACATGTGAAGGTGAGCAGAGATGTGGTATTTGATGAAATGTCAAGCTTCTATACAGATGCCAAAGAAGGACTGAATCTTGAGCCAAATGACAAAGAGAATGCTGAAAAATCAAGTGCATAATCTCAAGTTTTGAGTGGACCAGATGCATCACCAAGCAATAGTTCCAACTCAAATCCATGGAGTGGAAGATTGCGTGGAAATTTCAATCCAGCAAATTCATCAAATACATCCAAGAAAGGTAAAGAAAAGCTTTCTGTAAGTAGTAAAACATGTGCAGGTTTTGAAGATGTTGATGGAGATTCAAGTGGTTCAGAAAAGAGTCTTGATGAGGAACTTGGATTGCCCTCTGTGAAGACTCCAGGAGTAAGAAGGGCACATGCAGATGATACAAGGAGAAGTGACCTAGGACCAAGAAGATCTGGGAGGATGCGTAATTTAGTGCAACCATTGACATATGATAGTTACATGGCTTGTCATTGTGGTTACATGACAAAGGTAATACAAGATGTTGAACCTTCTTGTTTTGAAGATGCAATTGGTAATGCAGATTGGGAAAAAGCTATGGATGAGGAGATGTCTGCACTTTATGGAAATGATACATGGAAGCTGGTTCCATTGCTACAAGGAAAGAAACCCATAGGCTACAAATGGGTTTACAAGGTAAAGCATAATGCTGATGGTAGCATAAGCAGGTATAAAGCACGATTGGTAGCTAAAGGTTATGCACAGACATATGGCATTGATTATGAGGAAACATTCAGCCCTATAGCTAAAATGTCTACTATCAGAACACTTGTTGCATTAGCTACAACAAAAGGATGGACTTTGCATCAGATGGATGTGAAGAATGCTTTCCTACATGGTGAGTTACAGGAAGAAGTATATATGGACCAGCCACAAGGATAGCAAGATTCAAAGCATTAAGAATATGTTTGCAGGTTGCAAAAGGCTTTGTATGGGCTGAAGCAAGCCCCTTGTGCATGACATGCAAGGATTGCTGATTACTTAACCAGCATTGGGTTCTCTATGTGTGATGCAGATCACTCACTATATGCAAGGAAGGCTGATGATGGCATCACTATTGTGGCTATTTATGTTGATGACCTGATGGTAGGTGGTGATAATGAAGAAAGCATCAAAGAGATAAAGAAACTCCTTATGCAGGAATTCGAGATGAAAGATCTTGGTGTGCTGCGCTATTTCTTGGGCATTGAGTTTATACATACAGAAATAGGTATATGGATGTCGCAAAGGCAATATGCCTTGAATATGCTGCAAAAGTATGGTATGGCTGATTGTAAGCCAATTTCTATGCCATTAGATCATAATTTGAAATTGGATACTACATCAGGTGAAGCATTGGAAAATGCTACTATGTACAAGAAAATTGTGGGAAGTCTTATATATCTCACAATTACAAGGCCTCATCTAAGTTATACTGTTGGACTTGAAAGTCAGTTTACGCAGGTTCCTATGAAGCCACATTTGGATGCTCTGAGGCGCACTCTATGTTATGTGAGTGCTACTTTGGATTATGCATTGTTTTATGAAGCTGGTGTAGAGTTGCAGGTTCATGGATACACCGATGCAGATTGGGCTGGTAGTACTCCAGATAGAAGATCTACTAGTGGCTTTCTTTTCTCACTTGGAGGTGCAGCTATTACATGGAGCAGTAAGAAGCAAGCCACTGTTGCTTTGTCGAGTACAAAGGCTGAGTATAGAGGTGCTACAATGGCAGCATGTGAGGCATCATGGCTGGAGATGTTACTTGTAGATTTAGGTGTGGAAGTGCAAAAGACTATCACTATCTATTGTGATAACCTTAGCAGCATACAGTTAGCACGGAACCCTGTCTTCCATGCTAGAACAAAGCATATTGAGGTACATTATCACTGCATCAGAGAGAAGGTATTCGCAGGTGATATTGATCTTGTTTATGTCAGAACAGATGAGCAGGTTGCTTATATTTTCATCAAAGCACTTGGAGCTGAGAAGTTAAAGAAGTTTCGAGAGATGCTTGGATTATAGGATATGGCGTTGAGCTTGAGGGGGAGTGTTGAGATATCAAGCTCAACATGTGATGATCCAGGATGACACGTACCAATTTTTTGTTTCTCTGACATGTATAGTGGTCATGCCGGTATATGTCAGGGATACTTCATTGAGCTTTATTAGATTTATCTACCGAGAGTGATGGCACATTTGTTTCTTGCCAGCTCACTCATTCGCGGACATATGTTTTTCCTTATGTACTGATCTTTATATATTGCACTTGTTGTATTCTTGTTTTAGGTCATTCTTGTACATTCTTTTTTTTATGTAATAGAAGAAGAAGAAGAAGAAGAAGATCATTCTTCCTTGCCTCAATCTGTGTGTGTGCTTCTCCTTGAGAGAGAGTGTGTGTGTGAGCTCTCTTCCTTATCTCCTTCCTCGTGACAATCTGAACGTAAAGCTTTAAGCTTAGTTCCTTTTTCAGTCTCAACTGAAGCAAGCCATTTTTTGAAAGTAGGGAATACCTCATCCTTTGATTTGATAGGATATACCCAAACTTTTCTAGTAGCATCATCTATGAAAGTGACAAACTAAAGAGAACCACCTAAGGACCTAGTGGGCATAGGACCACACACATCTGTATGAATGAGATCTAAAGGTTGAATTGAAGAGTCAATGTGTGTTCTATGCACATTTCGTGCTTGCTTTCCATATTGACAATGCTCACAAAATGAAAAATCACAGAAAGATAACACAAGAAAGTAGCCATAATAAGAAAGATTTTCCATTCCACAATGAGATATATGGCCCAAACGACCATGCCAAATACAAGCCATAGGCTGTTTAGTAACAGTTAACAAGTGTTCTTTATGTGATACAAATAAAGGATAGAGTGAGCCAACTTTGCTTCCTTTTTCAATAACCATATTGCCCTTTGATATATGAAAGGACTGAGCAGAGAAGAACACCTTGTAACAAGGTCATCAAGTTGGCCAACTGGCATCAAATTGCATGATAACTGAGGTGCATGGCTTACATTATGCATAGCAAATTTTGAATCATCAATGAACTGCACAACAACATGTCCAATCCCCACAATGTAACACTCGTAAGAGTCACCAAGTCTCACGGTACCAAGATACTTTGCTTCATAATTAGAGAACCATTCTCTATGTGGTGTCACATTGAAAGAAGCACCAAAATCTAGCAGCCATGTGTGGGAAAGAGAATCAGCCCTAAGAGCCTTAGTTGGCACAATACTATCAAGTTCCAACACATTATCATCATCAAAAATAGCATTGATTTCTTCAATCTTCATAGTCGAAGTAGATGGTGCAGGTACCTATTTAACATGCCCATCAACATTCTATCCTTTTCCTTTAGCATTCTTTAATACGTAACAGTCTTTCTTATGTGTCCTTGCTTATGAAAATAATGGCATTCGGTATCCCTCTTCCTTGATTTACTTCTACTCTTATTCCATTGATCATTCTTTTCCTTGTTCTTGCTCCTACCACATTGCTAATTCTTTCCTTGGTAAGAATCACAGACATTATATGCATCTCCACTCTGAATGCCAACCATAGATTTTCTTGGAATCTCCTCACTCAAGAGTGCTCCACATATGTCATCATAAATGAGTTTACCACTAGGTGCACTATTGCTAATAGCTATGCAAAACGTATTCCATGATGATGGAAAGGTGCGTAATAGCAATACTACTTTCATTTCATTATCCATATCCATTTTCTAAGCCTGTAGCTGGGATAATATAGCATCAAAATCATTTAGATAAGCAGCAACACTATCCGTGGCTTTCATTTAGATGAGCAACAACATTATCTGTGTCCTTCACACAAAGGTCATATAATTTTCTCATCAAATACTTTTTATTTGATGTCGTCTCTTTTTCATATGTATTGCATAACTTCTTCCAAAGCTCCTCTGCACTTTCACAGTTTAATATTGTGAAGTAAACATTATCTACCAAGTGCAAGAGAATGGTAGACCTGGCTATTTCATCTAACTCATCCCAATCATCTTCATCCATGTTAGCAAGCTTCTTTGAAATCCCATTTACTGGCTTCCATTGACTCCTTTGAATCAGCACATCTTTAATTTGATTCTTCCATAGAGAAAAGTTTGTGCCATCAAATTTTTGGATCTCAAAATGATCTTTGCCTTGCAAGTTATAGCTCCTCCTCAGAACATTGGCACTAGACCCTGATCCACCAGATATGCCAAAGACCTCTGATGCCATGATGGTAGAGAACTAAATAGAATGATAATGGAGCTAGAAGTGTCCAAACACGAACGAATAAGTATATCAGGGAGTAAATCGACCACTATATAGTTGACAAAAATAGAAATCTAGAATAATCTTGCTGGAGTATCCTCTACAAAATGAGCATATGACCAGTGTCAAAATATCATAAAGCTACAAGTACTGACATGTTTACCTGCATAGTGAATCACTGACTCCACTGCATATAATCAATTACCCAATAGAACCCAACTAGACTTATCGAGCACCTATGAACAACTATCATACATCTCTTATGGCGAGGCTAGGTAAGTCTTCCACCTACATCACCAAAGAGACCCCAACATCTGGGTCTCTCCTAGTTAAGAAAATCTCATCACGATCCTCTTTATCAAACATAAAAGGCTTTATGCAAAAAATTTAATTGCTAGATCAATGACCACATGGATGTACATAAGCGGTATCCACAAAAGCTTATATGGTGTGTATGTGCTCAATATATGCAGTAAAATGACACTAAAAGGCTGAATGCACAACCCAAAAACTATCCAACAACAGTTGCAAGTGTCTGTCAACTCTGATGTTTTAGGATAAAAAACCTACATGAATTTGCAGCGGTTGCTCTCACCAAAACTGAAAAGCTTTCAAGAAACCTATAGTTTTATGAGTATGGCTGAAAACAGAGACCCAAAGGTTGATATTTATTGTTGGCGAAGTACAAAGAACACTCTTCTTGATGTTCTTGGACTTGTGTGAAGAGAACTATGTGCAAAAGTATTCCAAAATGGCTCCAAAAGACACTGCAAAAATGCTTCAAAAACAGGCTTTAAAAGCAAAGAATGAATCTTTGAGGGTCCAAAACATGTTCAAGGTAATGTTAACCTTAGTCTTTCCCCTTCTTCAGACATCACAAGTGTGTAGCTTAGTAGCAAGAGATTGCACGGTTCATCGAGCTCCAAGGGGAAGAGTACTGGGATGGGTGACCTCCCGAGAAGTACCAAGAATCTCTATCTTCCTTGATTGTTGAGGTCCTCCCTCCGTGCAGCCAATGGTGCCAACAGTGACTTTGGTGACTCAAATGACAAGGTATGCCAAGGTTTATGCCTTGGTCACTGCCTTAGTCATAAGCCTTGGGTGGGTGGGTTGGTGCTCGCTTCACTCGCACAAAGGAACAAATCTTTTGCATCAAAATTCTATGACACCAGTGATGTATTTTGATGGCAATGCACCATAGTGCACTCTACTTCTCGAGAGCTCCACGATGATATCCTTGGAGTAAAAATCTGAGCTCCTAGAGTTGCACATGATACTCTGCACAGAGGTTGCAGAATATGAAGAGAAACACATAACACAGGGAGCACGAACATAGACTTCTTAGGTGTTTCAAATGCGATTGAACTTACAGTCTGTGATTGACCAGGCCACTATATGTTTTATTAAAGAACATATACAAAGAAATGTCCGATGCTAGTTTGGCCTTTCACATGGACACTAACAGTAACATAAACCCTAAACCCTAAATCCTAAACCATCAATGTTAAACCATAAACCTTATATCCAAAAACCCTAAACCCTAATCCCCAAACTCTAAACCCTAAAATTTGGAACCCTAACCCCTAACCCCTAAATATTGAAGCTTAAATCCAAAACCCTAAACCCTAAACTCTAAACTCTTTACATTAAACCCTAAACCCTAAACCCTAAACCCTAAACCCTAAACCCTAAACCTTTTAGATGATTCTCGACTGTGTACATTTAGTTGTTCCGCTCATCAATAAAAATGAGGTTCGTAAATTCAACTATGTATTAGAACCTACTACATATAGGAATATAATCAAAAGAGTAGATGTAGATAAGTTACTTAAAATTCTTAGAAATATCGCTGGAAATGGTTTTAACTTATCCAAGAGTGATAGTTTAGGATCATTTTTGAAGTGAATTGATGTAATTGAATATATATGTGAATCAAAAATCTTTTTTTATTATGGTTTTAAATTATGTTAGTATTATATAGTTGTTTCTTTTAGTTGAAGTGTTATGGTGTTGTGTGCAGTGATAATATAGATTGTAATGTACATTGATGATGTGGATTTCAATAATTAACATATACAATGATATGATATGGATTTTAATTTGAATGTTATGATGTGGATGATGTTGATTTAATGTTAATTCAAAGATTATGATATGGGTTGATATAGTAGTGATGATGTGAATTTCAAAAGTTAAGATGTTTAGTGCTATAATATGGATTTTAATTTAGATGTTATCATGTGGATGATATCGATTGAATATTAATCTAAATATTATGATATGGATTGATACACTACAACATATCAGGGGCATACCGACGTTGCCCATACCGACGGTCACGCCTCGGCGTCGGTATGACCATTGAAAATGCTTGAAAAACAATGGATGCAATACCGATGGTCATTTAATCGTCGGTATACAGGCGTCGGTATGAGTGCCGGTATAGGCGTCGGTACTTTATAAATTACCGACGCTTATACTGACGCTTATACCGACGCTTATACCGAGGCAATGTTTTAACCGGGCCCGAGAGCAAAAATTGGACATTTGCTTGCATTTTGAACCAAAGTTTGCTACTGTCGAGTTTGCGTGCGCGAACTACATTCTGCGTCTATTGTGTACACACATCTCTCTCTTTCTCACTCTTTCTCTCTCTCTCTCTCTCTGTCTGTCTCTCTCTCTCTCTCTCTTTCTCTACATCTCTGTTTCTTTAGATCTTTGTGTTTTCCCTTTTCTAATTTCTCTTCTCTTTCGTTTTGCAGGAGCTTTTTGGCATCAAATCTTTGGAATTCGATGAATGGCAACATTAAGTGGACTTTGAGGACAATGCTCCAAACAATTACATCGATGTAAGTGATTGTTTTGTTTTCGATTGATATAGAGTGAGATAGAGAGAGAGATGAAAGAAAGAGAGAGATCTAGAGAAACATAAAGAGAGAGAGAGAGAGAGAAAGAAAGAGAGAGAGATGAAAGAGAAAGATAGAGAGAGAGTGAAAGAGAGAGAGATGAAAGAGAGAGAGAGATGAAATAGAAAGAGAATGAGATAGAGAGACAGATGCATACATACATACACACACATATGCATACACATACTCACATACATATTACATGCACACATGCATATTACATACACACTCACATACATATTACATACACACGTGCATATACATACACATACATATTACATACTCACATGCATACACACATATACATACATACATGCATATTACATACAAACATGCATATTACATACACACATGCATATTAGATACACACATGCATATACATACACACACATATTCATTCTCATTCTCACATACATACATACATGTATACACACATATACATACACACATGTACACACACACATGTATACATACACACATATTTGCATGTACACACACACATACATACATAAACACATGCATATTACATACACACTCACATATGTATACACACACATATGTGCATACACACATGCATATTACATACACACACACCTATATATACACACTCACATATGTATACACACTCGCATATGTATAGACACACATGCATACATGCACATACACATACACATACATCACATATACATACACACATACACACATATACATGTTTTAGGGTTAGGGTTTTAGGATTAGGGTTTATGAATTTCTCTTTTCTTTTGTTTTGCAGGAGATTTTTGGCATCAGTTCTTTGGAATTCAACGAAGGAAAACATTAAGTGGACTATGACGACAACACTCCAAACAATTACATCGATGTAAGTGATTGTTTTGTTTTCAATTGATATAGAGTGAGATAGAGAGAGAGAGATGAAATAAAGAGAGAGATACATACACACATATTTGATTGTACACACACATACATACATACACACATGCATATTACATACACACACACATTACATCGATGTAAGTGCTTGTTTTGTTCTTTTTTATAAATAGAGAGGGGGAGAGAGAGAGAGAGAGATGAAAGAGAGAGAGAATAAGAGAGAGAGATAATAAGAGAGAGATAGAAAGAGAGAGAGAGAGATAAAAGAGAGAGAGAGCGAGAGATAAAGAGGGAGATATAGATAGATAGAAAGAGAGAGACATAGAGATACATACACACACATGCATACATATTACATACACATATGCATATGCATATGCATACATACACACACACATACATGTTTTAGGTTTAGGGTTTTAGGATTAGGGTTTTTGACGTTTACACATATACGCACATAATACATACACACATGCACACATATACACATGCATACATACATACACATACAAAAACATCATATATACATACACACATATGCATGTTTTAAGCTTAGGGTTTTAGGATTAGGGTTTTTGGTTTTTACGTATATCTTTTTTAATTTCTCTTTTCTTTTGTTTTGCAGGAGCTTTTTGGCATCGATTCTTCGGAATTTGACAAGAGACGACATCGATTGGGCTTTGAAGAGAGCGATAAAAAGAATTACATCGATGTAAGTGATTGTTTTGTTCTTTTTTATAAATAGAGAGAGAGAGAAAGAGAGAAAGAAAGAAAGAGAGAGAGAGAGAGAGAGAGAGAGAGAGAGAGAGAGAGAGAGAGAGAGAGAGAGAGAGAGAGAGAGAGATGAAAGAGAGAGAGAATGAGAGAGAGAGAGAGGAGAGAGAGAGAGAGAGAGAGAGAGAGAGAGAGAGAGAGAGAGAGAGAGAGAGAGAGAGAGAGAGAGAGAGAGAGAGAGAGAGAGAGAGAGAGAGAGAGAGAGAGAGAGAGAGAGAGAGAGAGAGAGAGAGAGAGAGAGAGAGAGAGAGAGAGAGAGAGAGAGAGAGAGAGAGAGAGAGAGAGAGAGAGAGAGAGAGAGAGAGAGAGAGAGAGAGAGAGAGAGAGAGAGAGAGAGAGAGAGAGAGAGAGAGAGAGAGAGAGAGAGAGAGAGAGAGAGAGAGAGAGAGAGAGAGAGAGAGAGAGAGAGAGAGAGAGAGAGAGAGAGAGAGAGAGAGAGAGAGAGAGAGAGAGAGAGAGAGAGAGAGATGAAAGAGAGAGATAATAAGAGAGAGACAGAAAGAGAGAGAGAGAGAGAGAGAGAGAGAGAGGGAGAGAGAGAGATGAAAGAGATGAAAGAGAGAGAGAGATAAAGAGAGAGATATAGATAGATAGAAAGAGAGAGACATAGAGATACATACACACACATGCATACATATTTCATACACATATGCATATGCATATGCATACATACACACACACACATATACATGTTTTAGGGTTAGGGTTTTAGGATTAGGGTTTTTGATGTTTACACATATACACACATAATACATACACAAATGCACACATATACACATGCATACATACATACACATACACGCACATCATCTATACATACACACATATGCATGTTTGAGGGTTAGGGTTTTAGGATTATGGTTTTGTGCTTTTACATATATACACAAATGCATACACACATATACACATATAAACACATAATACATATACACATACACACACACATACGCATACACACACACACAAAGACACACACACACACACACATACATACATACATACATACATACATACACACACACATAGATATATACACACATGCATACATTCCCAGGAAGATACCAATGGTTATACTGACTATTTTGCCCAGGGGCATACCATGGCTTATACCGTCGCTTATACCATCGCTTATACCGATGCTTATACTGACGCTTATACCGACGCTTATACCGAGGCTTATACCGGCGCTTATACCGGTGCTTTGGTTCCGACGCCTACATTGACCCTTACACCGACGTCGGGGCAAAATTGCGCCCGTTCATTTTGCTCAGTAGAAGCCTCGGTATACCCCCGATATGTTGTAGTGATATAGTAGTGATGATGTGGATTTCAAAACTTAATATGTGCAATGATATTATATGGATTTTAATTCAAATGTTATGATGTGGATGATGTTGAATGATTTTCAATTTAGAACTTGAGATGTGTACTTATATTATGTGGATTTTGATTCAAATCTTATGATGTGGAGTGTCGTGATGATATTGTATGATGAATGATCAAGTGTTATTATACTATTTGACATATTGCAATTTTAGAAGTAAAAAATTAAAAATTCCAAATATGAATAATCAACCTCACCATGTTAAATCTCAAAGAATTTTAGGTGAATAAATTACAATGTAAAATATTTTTTATCTAAAATATTTTCAATAAAAAATATTTTCATTCTAAAAGATTTCTAATCTAAAATATTTTGGATCTAAAATGTTTTCAATCTAAAACGTTTTCAATTTAAAACCTTTTCAATTTAAAACCTTTTCAATCTAAAAACTTTTCAATCTAAAATATTTTCGACAGAAAAACTTTTCAATTGAAAATATTTTTGATAAAAAAATTTTCGATCGAAAGCACCTTCGATAAAAAAATCTCCAAATTGTCATGCAAAAACTATTTGGACTTGTTTGAATAAGTTGACATGATACCGAGTAATTCTATCGAATAATAAGGGGTCATAAAAAAATTTCATAATTATTCATGAATAATCGAATTATCGAATAATGAATAATGCAACTTAGCTTAGGACCAAACAAGTGAGCGATCAGATGGGTTCTCTTCAGCTCTTCGCGTCTCGCCAAAATATCCTCCCTTAGAAGGGAAATGACTGGGGGCTTAACATCGAAAAGCTCCAACAAAGCACCAAAGGTTTTGTCCTCCAATGGGGGATCCACATTATTCACCATCAATGAGTGGGAGATCCTGACAATGAAGAGCAAATCTGCCGAGAAACAAGGAAGTCCCTTGGTGGAAATACGTCCCTTGGGTGAAGCGACCAACTTTTGAAGAGACTTCAAAATTAGATAAGGATCTGGGGAACCTAAAGACCCTCCAACACTGTAAAGCAACAAAAAATGACTACTCTCTTTTTTCTCTTAACATACTCTCTTTTTTCCTCTGAACACACTCCAAAACAAAATCCTTTTAGTTTAAAACCTCTCCAACCCCAGGACAACCCCCAAATCTCTATTTTAATAAAAATTCCTTCTTTTTCTTTTTTTCCTCTCTCTTTTTTCTCCTTTTCTTCTTTTTCCTCTTATAATTTTAAAAGATTTTCTTTTTCAAAGGTAAATAATCACTTTTAAAGAAACACGAAGAAAAAGAGGTCTATCCCAAATTAAAGATTTGAATTTAAAATCCCATGCCCAAGGCATCTATTGCGATTGAGCAGAGCTTTGGTGCCATTCTTGGGGGACATGGGGTAAATCCATGATAGATAGGGTCGATGGACCCTCCATTCCTTGATGGATAGGGAGGCAAGGGGTCGACGCAATAGGTTCTATCCCTAATTAGATATATGAATTCAAAGTCCCACACCCAAGGCATCTATAATGGACAGGGACAATACACTTCCATTCCATGATGGACATGAGGTAAGGGGTTGATGTGGATTGCATCCGTTGATTATACCTCTGATGGTGTGATGGACACAGGCTCCTCTAATGTTACCTCTGATGGCACGAAAAAATGAAGTCGTGATGAACTAATGGTGCGACGGAAAACACATATAGAACAGTCACATTGCAAGCCTTAGAGTCGAATTTGGTTAGGAAAGCTAAGGTTTACTTTAAAGCACATGGAAAAAGTCCCATCTGTCGGATAAGAACTTGTCTATCATACATGAAGTGGCACCATATCTCTCATGGAGGCCTTGATCCCCATCAATCACAGCACCCACTCCTCATCTATCATGGAACCAACTTCTCCCCATCAATTGCGGAGTGATCCACCTATTATAGAGAATCCCATGAACTAAGAAAAGTGCCAATGAACTGAGCAATGGATATTGCAACTCAGATCAGCTCAAGGAGGCAATGAAGCATGAGTAGGTAAGAGATGGACACTGTAGCAACTTTCGAAGGATCATCACCAAAAATAAGCAACATGCCATGCATTTCCTTTTTGGTAGAAGGTATGATGTAGCATTCATCGCTCTAAATCACATCAAAACTATGCCACCAATTTACCTACATTGCTTGGTACGTAGAGATGATAGCCATTCATATGAGAAATGAATCCCAAGATCATGTAGAAATGATAGAACAATCTAATATCCCTATGCCCCACATCTTCATTTTTTTCCCTAAAACATTCTTTAGAATACCGAACACAAAGGAGAGGAGTGCCAAAAAGCTAAGGTTGGCAACCAATGGAAACACACGGCCTTGAAATTGACTTGAAAATTGGAAATCATATCACAATAACATCCAAGAAGTCAATATTTATCCTAGAGCCTTGTAATAAAGAAAGTCTATGATCAGAGTGTTTGGATGCTTTCAGATCTATTTGAACCATCCAGACACTCATATCATAGACTTACTTCAAACTTGTGCATGAAAAGTGGGTTGTCGAAATATGTACGCAAGAAGTAAAGAAAGATTGAACAATGATAATAATTTTATTTCCAAAGTTAAAGGAAAGGAATAAGTATCATATATATATATATATACACACACACACACACACACTTTAGTTTGAAACTCAAGAAGTGAAGACAATTCAAGCAATAAAGTTTTGAGAGTATTGTCCAAAAGTCTAGATTTCCTTTCAAGGATCATTCAAGAGGCACAAAAGATTCCAAGATGAATCCTTTGCTCATGTTGTTGATTACTTAAGAGTAATCTTAAGTACATGAGGAATAAAACTCTCTCCCCATGCTCCCCAAGGGGGTTGAAACCAAGACTTCCTCCTTCCCAACCTTGAACTTAACCACTACACTAAGCTGATCACTTGTTTTAGATAGCACATGAACCTATGCTTAGGTCTAGTCTCAAGAACTTTGACCACTCACAAGAGTGAACAAATGATGTTTGATTTTAGATTTGTCGGAAGCATCAAGACACTTAGATCATAGAATTAACTTTATTACAAGCTATTTCCTTAGCTAGTTCAATATCAAGGAGAATAAAGAGGTGGAAGGATCGCTAAGGTAGAGATGGGAAAGGGATGACCCTAACATCAGATGACATAACTCGTTTAAACTAGCCCGAAGGTGCAATTGGTTTTTTGAACAACCTGAAGGCCAACAATGTGTTCATCTCAACATTCGAGTGTTGAGGTGTGTTCATGATAGCTAGCAAAAACTGGGTCCTTGTCTCGAGCCTAAAAGGGAGGGGGACTGACCATTTATGCTAGCGCTTGTGAACAGGGAGTATTTGTTGCATAACTAAGATTATTGCAAGGATCAAAAAAATGTATATGCCTTCTACCCTAAAAGAGAGGGGGACCAACCAGTTATGTTAGCGCTGGTGGACAAAGAGTAGTTGTTGCATGGCTAAGATTATTGCGAGGGCCAACCAAATGTATAAATATGCCTTCTATAGACATATCGAAAGTTCTCATATGAAAGGTAGAGTAAAAGTATACTTGTCATATGTGATATTTTGTCCTGTCCATCGAATTTAGTCCTTGCCCACCACTCTCTATCAATTACCCTATCATTAGAAGTCCATCGGCAGTGATTTAACACACACTTTTGGTCTTGCACATTGAAATTTGGATCCGTGCCTCAGATGTTGGAATTGAAAATGTAGGCAAGTGGCTCTACCTCATGGAGCGTGACTTATAACTTTTGTCATTGTTTTCCTTCCAAACCCCAACTTTTGTCATTGTCATGGAGTGAACTCGACCGCATCCAAACCCCAACTTTGACCCAAAAGAAAAAAAATAGGGCAAGTGTGCAATTAGCAATATTTAGCAAAAGAAGTTCTCGTAGTGGTGTATATTTTGGACCATTGTTGAACACCAAGAGTCTTCTAGTAGAGCGAGTGAGTAGAGCGGTTCTAGTGGAGAGCATGAGTGGGAGTGAGACTTAACTTGAAGCATCTCACCTATTTTATGAAAATTATGGATACCATCGAATTCGATCAAACACGTAACGGAGTTGGCATTACGTCCGTCCGCGATGATTGATTGGTCATTCGGTCGGAGGCAATCAAAACCAATGAAATACGTCATGGGCTTTGTATGTCCGCGTGCTGTCGTTGATGAAAAGCGTGCTGTGCTGTTGTTGAAATCTAATCTGCGCCGTGATGATCGATTGGTCATTGATTAAAGGCAAGAAGAAGCAGGGAAGATATGCGCTCGTTTGTTGTCGCTGGAGCTGGTGCTGCTGGTTTGGTTTGGTGTGGTTGTCAAAAAGCATTTCAAAAAGTTGCGGCTGTAGCGTTTCTGTTGACACATATATATACATATAGGAAGGTTATGTGATGGAGTTACGATCAGCTCAGCACGCCATTTTCTTACTCACTGTCGTTGTCGTACTCGATGTTCAATATCAAATCCATGGCGAAATTCTGTGGATTTCTATCGTTCATTTTCAGCTTCTTCTTCCTTGCTGCTGCCTTTTCACGCATCAAAGCAGCTAGTGCGGCAGACTCGCCCCATGAGGCCTTTATATTTGGAACTCATCATATAATGCGTCGCAGTCTGAGTGAAAGCGATGATGCGGGTCTTGGAGATTCTTTTGGCGCAATTCGCAATTCTCATTTTCCTATGAGAAATTCTCAGGCGATCTTGCATTTCCATGACCTCCATAGAAATCATTCATTACGTAACCATACTGCAGCCTCTGACGGCGAAGCGCTAGGTGCTGGTGGAAGAAGTGGTGCTGCTGCTCAAGGTGCTCATGTCGGCAAGGGTGCTGGTGGTGCAAGTACAGGTGCTGCTCCTGCTTCAAGTGCTCAAGGTGGCATGGGTGCTGGTACAGGTGGTGCTACAAGTGGAGGTGGTGATGCTGCAGCTAGCACAATGGATGGTGCTACAAGTGGAGGTGGTGATGCTGCTGACACAAGTGGAGGTCATGGTGGTGCTGAAGGTGGAGGTTCTAATCTTGCGAGAGGTGCAAGCAGGGATGGTGCTACAAGTGGAGGTGGCAGGGGTGCTAGTATGAGTGGTGTCCCAAGTGGAGGTGGTGAGGCTGTTGCCGAAGGTGGAGGTGGCACACGTGGAGGTTCCAGTCTTCCGAGAGGTGCAAGAAGGAATGGTGGTGCAAGTGGAGGTGGTGGCATGGGTGCTGGTACAAGTGGTGCTACAAGTGGAGGTGGTGATGCTATTGGCACAATGGGTGGTGCTACAAGTGGAGGTGGTGATGCTGCTCGCACAGTTGGAGCTGGTGGTAGTGGTGCTGCAGGTGGAGGTTCTAGTCTTGCAAGAGGCACAAGAAGGGATGGTGCTACAAGTGGAGGTGGTGGTGGAGCACGTGGAGGTGGTGGAAGTGAAGGTGGTGGTACAGGTAGAGGTGTTGCTGGTGCTGCTTCAATTGCTCAAGGTGGCAAGGGTGCTAGTATGAGTGGTGTCGCAAGTGGAGGTAATGATGCTGCTGCAGAAGGTGGCGATGGCACACGTGGAGGTTCTAGTCTTGCAAGAGGTGCAGGAAGGAATGGCGGTGCAAGTGCAAGTGGTGGCATGGGTGCTAGTACAGGTGGTGTGACAAGTGGAGGTGGTGATGCTCCTAGCACAATGGGTGGTGCTACAACTGGAGGTGGTGATGTTGCTGGCACAAGTGCTGTAGGTGGAGGTTCTAGTCTTGCGAGAGGTGCAAGAAGGGACGGTGCTACAAGTGGAGGTGGTGGTGGAGCAGGTGGAGGTGGTGGAAGTCAAGATGGTGGTGGTGGTGCAGGTAGAGGTGCTACTTCAAGTGCTCAAGGTGGCAAGGGTGCTAGTATGAGTGGCATTGCAAGTGGAGGTGGTGATGCGGCTACCGAAGGTGGAGGTGGAGGAGGCGCACATGGAGGTTCTAGTCTTGCAAGAGGCGGAAGAAGGAATGGTGGTGCAAGTGGAGGTGGTGGCATGGGTGCTGGTACAGGTGGTGCTACAAGTGGAGGTAGTGATGCTCCTAGCACAATGGGTGGTGCTACAAGTGGAGGTGGTGATGCTGCTAGCACAGGTGGAGTTGGTGGTGGTGCAGGTGGAGGTTTTAGTCTTGCAAGAGGTGCAAGAAGGGATGGTGCTACAAGTGGAGGTGGTGGTGGTGGAAGTCAAGGTGGTGGTGGTGCAGGTAGAGGTGCTTCAAGTGCTCAAGGTGGCAAGGGTGCTAGTATGAGTGGTGTTGCAAGTGGAGGTGGTGATGCTACTGCCGAAGGTGGAGGTGGTGGCACACGTGGAGGTTCTAGTCTTGCAGGAGGTGCAAGAAGGAATGGTGGTGCAAGTGGAGGTGGTGGCATGGGTGCTAGTACAGGCGGTGCTACAAGTGGAGGTGGTGATGCTGCTAGCACAATGGGTGGTGCTAGAAGTGGAGGTGGTGATGCTATTGGCACAGGTGGTGCTCAAGGTGCTGGTGGTGCAGGTGGAGGTTCTAGTCTTGCGAGAGGTGCAAGAAGGGATGGTGCAGGTGGAGGTGGTGGAAGTCAAGGTGGAGGTGCAGATAGAGGTGCTTCTTCAAGTGCTCAAGGTGGCAAGGGTGCTAGTATGAGTGGTGTTGCAAGTGGAGGTGGTGATGTTGCTGCCGAAGGTGGAGGTGGTGGTGGCACACGTGGAGGTTCTAGTGTTGCAAGAGGTGCAAGACAGAATGGTGGTGCAAGTGGAGGTGGTGGCATGGGTGTTGGTACAGGTGGTGCTACAAGTGGAGGTGGTGATGCTGCTAGCACAATGGGTGGTGCTAGAAGTGGAGGTGGTGATGCTGCTGGCACAGGTGGAACTAGTGGTGGTGCAGGTGGAGGTTCTAGTCTTGGGAGAGGTGCAAGAAGGGATGGTGCTACAAGTGGAAGTGGTGGTGGAGCACGTGGAGGTGGTGGAAGTCAAGGTGGTGGTGGTGCAGGTGGAGGTGCTGCTTCAAGTGCTCAAGGTGGCAAGGGTGCTAGTATGAGTGGTGTTGCAAGTGGAGGTAGTGATGCTGCTACCAAAGGTGGAGGTGGTGGTGGCACACGTGGAGGTTCTAGTGTTGCAAGAGGTGCAAGAAGGAATGGTGGTGCAAGTGGAGGTGGTGGCATGGGTGCTGGTACAGGTGGTGCTAGAAGTGGAGGTGGTGATGCTGCTAGCACAATGGGTGGTGCTAGAAGTGGAGGTGGTGATGCTGCTGGCACAGGTGGAGCTGGTGGTGGTGGAGGTGGAGGTTCTAGTCTTGCGAGAGGTGCAAGAAGGGATGGGGCTATAAGTGGAGGTGGTGGTGGAGCAGGTGGAGCTGGTGGAAGTCAAGGTGGTGGTGGTGCAGGTAGAGGTGCTGCTTCAAGTGCTCAAGGTGGCAACGGTGCTAGTATGAGTGGTGTTGCAAGTGGAGGTGGTGATGCTGCTGCCGAAGGTGGAGGTGGTGGTGGCACACATGGAGGTTCTAGTGTTGCAAGAGGTGCAAGAAGGAATGGTGGTGCAAGTGGAGGTGGTGGCATGGGTGCTGGTACAGGTGGTGCTACAAGTGGAGGTGGTCATGTTGCTAGCACAATGGGTGGTGCTAGAAGTGGAGGTGGTGATGCTGCTGGCACAGGTGGAGCTGGTGGTGGTGCAGGTGGAGGTTCTAGTCCTACGAGAGGTGCAAGAAGGGATGGTGCTACAAGTGGAGGTGGTGGTGGAGCAGGTGGAGGTGTTGGAAGTCAAGGTGGTGGTGGTGCACGTAGAGGTGCTGGTGGAGGTGTTGGAAGTCAAGGTGGTGGTGGTGCAGGTAGAGGTGTTGCTTCAAGTGCTCAAGGTGACAAGGGTGCTAGTATGAGTGGTGTTGCAAGTGGAGGTGGTGATGGTGCTGCCGAAGGTGGAGGTGGTGGTGGCACACGTGGAGGTTCTAGTGTTGCAAGAGGTGCAAGAAGGAATGGTGGTGCAAGTGGAGGTGGTGGCATGGGTGCTGGTAAAGGTGGTGCTACAAGTGGAGGTGGTGATGCTGCTAGCACAATGGGTGGTGCTAGAAGTGGAGCTGGCGATGTTGCTGGCACAGGTGGAGCTAGTGGTGGTGCAAGTAGAGGTTCTAGTCTTGGGAGAGGTGCAAGAAGGGATGGTGCTACTAGTGGAAGTGGTGGTGGAGCAGGTGGAGGTGGTGGAAGTCAAGGTGGTGGTGGTGGTGCAGGTAGAGGTGCTGCTTCAAGTGCTCAAGGTAGCAAGGGTGCTAGTATGAGTAGTGTTGCAAGTGGAGGTGGTGATGCTGCTACCGAAGGTGGAGGTGGTGGTGGCACACGTGGAGGTTCTAGTGTTGCAAGAGGTGCAAGAAGGAATGGTGGTGCAAGTGGAGGTGGTGGCATGGGTGCTGGTACAGGTGGTGCTACAAGTGGAGGTGGTGCTACAAGTGGAGGTGGTGATGCTGCTAGCACAATGGGTGGTGCTAGAAGTGGAGGTGGTGATGCTGCTCGCATAGGTGGAGTTGGTGGTGGTGCAGGTGGAGGTTCTAGTCTTGCGAGAGGTGCAAGAAGGGATGGTGCTACAAGTGGAGGTGGTGGTGGTGCAGGTGGAGGTGGTGGAAGTCAAGGTGGTGGTGCAGGTAGAGGTGCTGCTTCAAGTGCTCAAGGTGGCAAGGGTGCTAGTATGAGTGGTGTTGCAAGTGGAGGTGGTGATGCTACTGCCGAAGGTGGAGGTGGTGGTGGCACACGTGGAGGTTCTAGTGTTGCAAGAGGTGCAAGAAGGAATGGTGGTGCAAGTGGAGGTGGTGGCATGGGTGTTGGTACAGGGGGTGCTACAAGTGGAGGTGGTGATGTTGCTAGCACAATGGGTGGTGCTAGAAGTGGAGGTGGTGATGGTGGTGGCACAGGTGGAGCTGGTGGTGGTGCACGTGGAGGTTCTAGTCTTCCGAGAGGTGCAAGAAGGGATGGTGCTACAAGTGGAGGTGGTGGTGGAGCAGGTGGAGGTGGTGGAAGTCAAGGTGGTGGTGCAGGTAGAGGTGCTTCTTCAAGTGCTCAAGGTGGGAAGGGTGCTAGTATGAGTGGTGTTGCAAGTGGAGGTGGTGATGCTGCTGCTGAAGGTGGAGGTGGCACAGGTGGAGGTTCTAGTGTTGCAAGAGGTGCAAGAAGGAATGGTGGTGCAAGTGGAGGTGGTGGTGGAGTAGGTGGAGGTGGTGGAAGTCAAGGTGGTGCTTCAAATAGAGGTGTTGCTTCAAGTGCTGAAGGTGGCAAGGGTGCTAGTATGGGTGGTGCTGCAAGTGGTGGTGGTGGTACTATCGACGAAGGTGGAGCTGGTGGTGGCATAGGTGGGGGTTCTAGTCTTGCAAGAGGTGCAAGAAGGGATGGTGGTGCAAGTGGAGGTGGTGGTGGATTAGGTGGAGGTGGTGGTGGTGGTGCACGTGGAGGTGCTGCTTCAAGTGCTCAAGGTGGCAAGGGTGCTAGTATGGGTGGTGTTGCGAGTGGAGGTGGTGATACTGCTAGCGAAGGTGGAGATGGTGGTCTTGCAAGAGGTGCAAGAAGGGATGGTGGTGCAAGTGGAGGTGGTGGTGGAGTAGGTGGAGGTGGCGGTGGAGGCGTTGGTGGAGTAAGTGGGGGTGCTGGTCCTAGTGCTATAAGTGGAGGTGGTGGTGTTGCTCGAGGTGCTCGCCATACAAGGGGTGGTGGTGCAGATGGAGGTGGTGGTGTTGCTCAAGGTGCTGGCATTGCAAGGGGTGGTAATGCAGGTGGAGGAGGCACCAATGCAGGTGGAGGTGGTGGTGCTACTCAAGATGCTCGCGTTGCGAGTGGTGGTGGTGGTGCAAGTGGAGGTGGTGTCAGTGCAGGTGGTGGTGCTTATCGAGGTGATGGCCTTGCAAGTGGTGGAGGTGCTAGTGGAGGGGGTGTGGGTGGTGGTGTAGGTGGAGGTGGTGCAAGTGGAGGTGGTGGTGTTAGTCAAGGTGCTAGAAGGGGTGGTGGTAATGGCGCAAGTGGAGGTGGTGATGTTTCTAGAGGTGCTGGCCTTACAAGGGGAGGTGGTGGTGGTGGTGCAAGTGGAGGTGGTGTTGTTGCTCAAGGTAATGGCGTTGCGAGGGGTGGTGGTGGTATAGGTGGAGGCGCTGGTGGTGGAGGTGCTACAGGTGGAGGTGGTGGTGCTTCTCGAGGAGTTGGCCTTGTTAACAGTGGTAGTGCAAGTGGAGGAGGTGGTGGTGCTCCTCAAGGTGTGGGCATAGGGAGGGGTGGTGGTGGTGGTGGCACAGGTGGAGGTGGCGATGTTGCTCAAGGTATCGGGCTTGCAAGGGGTGGTGGTGTTGGAGTTGGAGGCGGTGGTGTTGCTCGAGCTGGTGGCCTTGCAAGCAGTGGTGGTGCAAGTGGAGGTGGTGGTGGAGGTGAAGGCGTTGGTGTCTATGGAGGTGCTAGACTCGAAAGTGGTGCTGGTACAGGTGGAGGTGGTAGTCGCTAGGGCACTCAAGCCAATATTGTTTATTTGGGTGCCGCATAACAAATCGGAATACTATGAACTTTTGACATCATTCTTTTGATAGTGATTCTTGAATTCTTGAACTTCCATGTATCCAGCTCGAATAACATCATGATATTCTATTTGTACATTGGGGTCCCTGTTTATTTGTTCCGACTAATTTCATGCTATTCTACCCGTATGAGATTCTTTACTCGTTTTTTCCAGAAAAAGCAAATAAATATTGATGATCCGTCCCTTGCTCTCGACTTTCAAGCTTTATGCCAAAATGATATATAGTTTTCCTTTCAAGTTGTTAAATGTTGAATACTTTCACCTGCTTAAAAAGCGAGGAATGATATTGAAATTAGATGCTACATTCAATCGGAACTTGCTGAGGATGTGTGTTCTTGCAATCATTGGAGACGTAGTCAAAACATATATTTCTTGTTACATGGAATGCGCTTTTTGTCAGCCATTCAAGCATTGTGGGGGAGCAAAGCTTGAAGCTTTTAATCCTCATGCAGAGCAGGGTTTCCGAGCTATGGCGCAACTGGCTAGCAAGGGTTTCCGAGCTATCTGCACAAGCCAGAAACGGGTGGTCAACTCATCGACTTACTTTGTCAATCCTTTGTTTGCTTTGCTATAGAGAGAAAAAATTTAGTACCGTTGCAAAATTTTGATTTAGAAGTTCACTACATTCTCAAACTTTTGAGTTTTTTCTAGTAAAAGTTTGTCTTTGGGATATTCAAGCACATGGTTATGTTTGATTGGGTTGTCCAACATATGGTTATGTTTGATTGGTTATGTTTTCGTCTATGTGCCAAAAATGTCATGATCTGATATCCCTCTATTCGAGCACTACTTCTCTCTTCATCTCCAAGGTAAATTTTTAGACTCACACCCAAACCGTGGCATCATGAGCTAAAAGCAATATACTAACTCTTCCTATCAGTATGTGACTCCAAATATTAGATTATTTTTCTATGAGCATGAACTTGGACTTATGATCACTCAAACGACAACCACTTTGGATGGCCAAGGGAGAAAATTTAATTTCATCCAACTTACTTCCCGCAAGATATTAGAGTAAAAGAGAAACGATCTCTCTCTCTCTCTCACTCTCTCTTTCTCTCTCTCTCTCTCTCTCTTTCTCTCTCCCTATGGGCGAAACAATTTCCTTTATGGACTCATAGAGGAAAAAGGGTAGGTTTGGGAGCTCAATTGAGAGTGGATAGTGTAGAGGCTTGGACGTATTTGGAATGAATTTAGGAAGCCATTTAAAAAGGCACAAGGTAGTTCTCCATACCTATAACTAGGTGCCAGTTCGCAAAGCTTGGAAGGCCATATCATCATTTTCAAAGACCAAGAGCATGTGATTAGCAGGAAAGAATTGACTCTTGCCGATGATCAAGCTATAAGGGAACCAGTCTTCACGAAACCGTTGTCGCAAGGACTCTAGAGGGATCTTGGGACCAAACAATTGATTGATGAGAGAGGTTCTCTTTAGCTCTTCCTATTTCACCAAAATATTGTCCCTTTAAATAGAGATGACTGAGGGCTTTTCACCAAAAAGTTCCATTGAAGCATCACAAGTTTTGTGCTCCAACGTTAGACCTACATTACTCACCACCAATGAGCGAGAGATCCCAACAATGCAGAGCTAAACGGCCAACAAATAGGGAAGCCCCTTGATGGAAACATGCACCTTGGTTGAAGCTAGCACCTTTTGAAGATCCTTTGAAAACAAATTAGGAGTTAGGGAACCTAAAGACCCTCCAACACTTCAAAACAGCAAATAACAATTACTCTCTTTTTTCTCTTAACATACTCTCTTTTTTCGCCTAAACTAACTCTAAAACAAAATCCTTTTATTTTAAAACGTCTCCAGCCCCACGAGAACCCAACTCTCTATTTTAATAAAAGTTACTTCTTTTTCTTTTGTTTTTTTCTCTCTCCCTTTTCCCTCTTTTTTTTTCGTTTTTCTCTTATAATTTTTTTTTGTTTCAAGCTTTATGCCAAAATGATATATAGTTTTCCTTTCAAGTTGTTAAATGTTGAACACTTTCACCAAAAAATATGAATCTCCCATGATTATACCTCAAAAAATATGGATCAATGTTGCGTAAGCGGTGGAATAGAAATCATGGACTAAAAACTTAATTGATATTGAAGTCATTCAATGTCAAAATTACCAGTCAGACTATTGATTTTTGAAGATTTAATGAATGCAAATCTTGTTGAAACTCATCGACTTACTTTCTCTATCCTTTGTTTGTTTTGCTATAGAGGAAAAACGTAATACCATTGGAAAATTTTGATTTAGAAGTTCACTCAAAGATTTATTAAAAGAGTATGTTTCCGGTTATAATGTTTGAAACATAAATTAGTACTCTAATGCTCATCACCTTATTATGATGTACTTCATCACCTTATTATGATGTTATGATGTTATAAGCCAGTGGTGATAGAATTTGCCAGATTCTTTGAGTTGAAGAATCGATAAGGTTCAATAAATTTAAAATTTTATGATGTTTGTTAGAGGGGAAAACAAGTTATGAGGCATTATGATGTACTTCATCACCTTATTTTAAAATTTATGGAGTTTGGTATTATATTTGAAGCATAAATTAGCACTCTAATGATTAGCGCATGGAGAGGGCTGCCTTCCTATCATAAAACATACTACAGCAAGGGTAGAAATATCTGACCATACATTCAGAAAGTTCTGTCTTCTTCGTTATTAGACACTGCCATATGAGATTACTAATAAACATATGAGCTTACTAATAAACATTCAACATCTCTTATTGTGTATTCCTATGTTGTTCTAGCTCTTTTGTGAATCTTTGATAATATGGATATAGAATTTTTGCCTCTACAAGCATGTACATTAACTTTTCCAAAAGTTTCTATGCCACCTCATCATTTCTCGCCAAACCATCAAACCTTATTTTTCTAATTCTTTGCTATGGTAGCAATCTTCATGTTCTGCTATGATTGGGCCTTTTATTGTATCCCAATAAGCTTTCAAATCCGTGCTTATGTTGTCAAGCATATGGTTTGCTAATACCAATCTAACCTCTCTTCTACTCCATTTCCTCCTACTATCATCTCGTTGGGTGTTCTATTTGTCTTGATTTTCTATTGATGCTAGAGATTCTTGTAACTTCTCCTCTATGGTGGATGATGTTTTCTCAAATTCCTGAGTCCAAGAGTTTTGGTATAGACCTTAGAATCAGTAAAGTTCTTTGTTTTGAACTATTGATCGATGAAATTGAGTACTTAATGAAGAAGTTATAAGAATAGAAAAGCGACTACTATACATGGTTTTAAGGAGAGAAAAATGATGACCAATTTTAGAGAAGTTGTAGCAAGATGGAGAGTTAGTTTTATTCCAAAAGAATTGGTGGTGATTGAAGATTCCTAAGAACCACACTTCTATTTTCTAGGTTGTGATTTTTCCAAAATTTGGAAAGTAGGAGAGCTTTCTTTCAAGTATATAACAATATGTATTTTTCAAATATGCAAGGTGATTATACTTTACAGTAGTTCTACCATCCTTTTTTTATTCAATATGGCTTACATAGTGTGCGTGTTTATATTGTGTTTATCTTTATCCTCCCAACAAAAGGGAGATGTATGTGTGGTGTGGATGGAGAGAGAGAGAGAGAGAGAGAGAAAGAGAGAGAGAGTTGTGCGTTTTCGTATTGGTTATGCGTTCTCAAACTTTTGAGTTTTATCTCGTAAAAGTTTGTCTTTGGGATATTCATACACATGGTCATGGTTGTCAAGAATGTCATGATCTGATATCGCTATGTCCCAAGAATGTCATGATCTGATATCGCTCTATTCGAGCACTACTTCTCACTTGATCTCCAAGGTAAATTTTTAGATTCACACTCAATCTGTGGCATCATGAGCTAAAAATAATATTCTAACTCTTCCTATCAGTATGTGACTCCAAATATAGATTATTTTTCTCTGAGGATAAACTTGGACTTATGATCACTCAAACGACAGCCGCTTTGGATGGCAAAGGGAGAAAATTTAATTTGTAAATAGGTCATTCAACTTAGTTCGCATAAGAAATTAGGGTTAAAGAGAAAGGACCTCTCTCTCTCTCTTTGTCTCTCTCTCTCCATCTCTCTCTCTCTATGGACGAAACAATTTCCCTTTTGAATTCATAGAGGAAAAGGGGTAAGTTTGGGAGCTCAATCCAAAGTGGATAGTGCTGAGGCTTGGATCTATTTGGAATGAATTTAGGAAACCATTTAAAGGTAATTCTCCATACCTCCTTGGTGCCAATTTG
>CM035419.1:112063256-112268256 GCA_020310875.1 Ceratopteris richardii | reverse complement strand
ATGTTTTACATTTAATCTATGTATTTTTGTTTCACAAAATAAACACAAGGTGCTACAAAGAAGAGAGTTGAGTCAGGTCATACATCGCATTTGGGCCAAATGGGCCATCATGGTTTTGTAGATACATTTGTAAGTATATGTATTGTTGAAACTATATTTTTTATTTTAGTTAAAACACTTATCATAAATCTTTTTTATTTGTTTCAATGTAACGAAAGGATTATGGTTGATATCCTATGAAAAATGAAATCCATTTTGCTACACGTTGTGGATATCGACATCTGAGTGAGTACATGCAAGATCATCCAAATGCTTTTGTAAGTATTATTAAATTTCATATAGTTATTATTTTTTATTGATGTTTTATATGTTCTATTTATTTATGTTTGTTATCTCTAATACAAGAGTATTATGGAGAGGCAAATATGGATGAGGTGGAGAGACAGACACACACAGGATGATTTGGATCATCATAGAGTGCTCACACCTCTACCCATGATGCCACTATAGATACATCAGATCATGTGGATGATCATGATGATAAGGATGATCATGACATGATGATATGGATGATGATGATCAGGATGATTGATATATTACATTGGATATATATTTTACATTGATATACATATTTTTTTATATCTATATATTTTTTCATTCCTATCATGTTTTGAATTGTGTCTATGGTACTAATTAATGAAAAGTCTTGCTTGAATGTTTTTTATTACTATTTATAGTTAACATGTATTTTGTTACTTTAATTATATAATTCATTCATATTATATATGTGTTTATATATATATATATATATATATATATATATATATATATATATATATATATATATATATATATATATATATATATATATATATATATATATATATATATATATATATATATATATATATGTGTGTGTGTGTGTGTGTGTGTGTGTGTGTGTGTATGCATGTAGTTGCAGTCTGTATAAAATGTATGTATGCACATGTAGGTATATATCTATATTTGTGTATCTATATGCATGTATGTGTGTATCTGTATGTGTATATATATGCATGTAGATATGTTTTATGCATAAGAATATGTGTATATGTGTGTATGTGTATATGTTTGTGCATATGTCTGTATGTGCATATGTTTGTATGTGCATATGTATGTGTATGTGTGTGTATATGTGTGTATGTGCATGTGTATGTGTATGTGTATGTGTATGTGTATGTGTATAAATGTATGCATGTGTATGTGTAGGTATATATGCATGTGTATGTGTGTGTATATGTGTATGTGTGTATAAGCATGTAAATAAGTATGTATATGTATGTATGTGCATGTGTATGCATAAGCATGTATGTGTATGTGCATGTGTATGTCTCTGAGTGTTTATATGTATGTATGTGCATGTGTATGTGTATGTGTATGTGTATGTGCATACATGTGTGTATGTGCGTACATGTGTGTATGCGCATGTGTATGTGTGTGTATATGTATGTATGTGCATGTGTATATATAAGGTTATGTGCGTATACGTGTGTATGTATGTGCGTGTTTATGTGTATGTATGTGTATATACATACATACATACACACACAAATTACACACACACACACACACAAACTATACACACACACACACATATGTATGTTGTGTATGTAGGTATATGCATGTGTATATATATGACCATGCATGTGCATGTGCATGCATCTTCATTTGTATCCATGTGTATGTGCATGCATGTGAATATGCATATGCATGTGTATAAGTATGTATTAATGTGTGTATGAGTATGTGTATATGCAACAATGCAATATATGTGTTTGTAGATATGTTTGTGCATATGCACATGTGTATGTGTGTGTATGTGTATGTGTAAATTTATGTGCATCTATATGTGTATGTGTGTATATGCGTGACTGTGTATGGTCATGTATATGTGTATATATTCATATAAATGAGTAAGTGTGAGTATGTTAATTAATGAAAATAAAACAATTTAAATGACAATGAAAATTTTACTTACAATAATTAGCCATATTTTATGCTTGGTGAACTTCTTGAATAACCTGTAACACAAAGAGAGAAAGAGAGAGAGAGAGAGAGAGAGAGAGAGAGAGAGATCAAAAGAGAGAAGAAAAGTGAGAAAGAGAGAGGGATAGAAATTGAAAGAGAAAGAGGTAGAGAGAGAGAGAGAGAGAGAGAGAGAGATAATAGGATATGGATTAGAAAAGAGAGAGATCCAAAAACAGATTGTTGGAGCTCGTAAGCACAACATAGATCTGAACGTTGGAGAGCTCTTCGATCAGATGCACGAAAATGATGATCAAAGAGTGGTCCAACGTTTTTTTTATCAAACGCAACCGTCACATAAGCGATGAAAATTGATCATGTTCCCCATAATGAAAGCATTGTACAAGTGTTGCATAAGCGATAACAAATAGCATCACATATGCGACACTCTATAAAAAGTCATGTAAGCAACACTTACGAGTAAGTCATATAAGTGATGTGCAACAAGTGACACTATTGTGCACATCGCTAGGAGCATTGAAAAAAACCTTGAAAATAACCTCGAGATTAACATCATTTAGACAATGGTACACGCTCGACACCCAGTCCCATGAAATGCATGATCACATAGTGACGAAAATGCGTCACGTTAACCATCGCTATGGCCTTGTATTCCTTGTAGTGAAGGGCTCTTGTGATGTTACCTTTAATGGCGTGACAAATTGAAAGCATGATGAAATGCTGGCATGATGGACAACACCTATAGAACAGTTAGATTGCAAGACCTCACATTCAAATTTGGTTAGGCAAGCTAAGGTTTACTTTAAAGCATGTGGAAAAAATCCCATCTATTGGAGAAGAACTTGTCTATTGTAGATGAAGTGGCACCCTGTCTATCGCGAGGACCTTGCTTCCCATCAATCACAACGCACACTCCTCATCTATCATAGAACCAACTCCTCCCCATAAATTGCAGAGCGAGCCTTCTATTGCAAAGAATCCCATGAGCTAAGAGTACCATCTATATAAGCAATAGATATTGTAGCTCAGATCAGCTCAAGTAGGTGATGACATGAGCAGGTAGGCGATGGACACTATAGCAATATTCAAAGGATCATCACCAAAGCAAGCAACATGACTCGAATTCCCTTTTTGGTAGAAGGTATGACATAGCATTCATTGCTCTAAATCACATCAAAATTATGCCATTGATTTAGTAGATTGCTTGGTAAATAGAGATAATACTCATTCACATGAGAATTTAATATGAAGATCATGTAGAAATGAGAGAACAAGGTAATATCCCTATGCCCCACATCTTCATTTTTTTGTGCTAAAACATTCTTTAGAATACCCAACACAAAAGAGAGGAGTGCCAAAAAGCTAAGGTTGGCAACCAATGGAATTGCACGGCCTTGAAATTGACTTGAAAATTGGAAATCATATCAGAATAACCTCCAAGAAGTAAATATTTATCCTAGAGCCTTGTAATAAAGAAATTCTATGATTTGAGTGTTCGGACAATTTTAGATCTATCTAAACCATCCACACACTAATATCATAGACTTACTTCAAACTTGTGCATCCAAAGTGGGTTGTCAAAATATGTTTAAAGTACACAAGAAGCAAAGAAAGATTGAACAATGATAATGATTTTATTTTGAAACTCAAAGGAAAGGACTAAGTATCACACACACACACACACACACACACACACACATATATATATATGTGTGTGTGTGTGTGTGTATGTATGGAAGTTCAAGTCCAACCTTCATGATGAAATGAGACAAGGTGATATTCATCCTTTAGTTTGAAACTCAAGAAGTGAACACAATTCAAGCAATAAAGATTCAAAGTATTGTCCAAAAGTCTAGATTTCCTTTCAAGGATCATTCAACATGTACAAAAGATTCCAAGATGGATCCTTTGCTCATGTTGTTGATTACTTAAGAGTAACATTAAGTACATGAAGAATAAAACTCTCTCCCCATGCTCCTCATGGAGGTTGAAACCAAGACTTCATCCTTCCCAACCAAGAACACTAGGCTAAGTGGATCACTTGTTTTAGAGAGCATGAACCTACGCTTAGTTCTAGTCTCATCTTTGGGCATTCAAAAGGGTGACCAAAGAATGTTCGCTTAGATCAAAGAATTACTTTATTACAAGCCTTGTCCTTAAATAGTTCAATATCAAGGGTTTACATGGTTTAGTTTCTAAATTTGGACTATGGCTTCCCTTTAGGATACTTCCATTTATGAGTCGGGACTAGCGCCTTGGCACTACCAAGATACAAAGCCCAAAGAGTTGCTAAGGGAGAGGTGGGAAAGGGACGACCCTAATGTCAGATGAGGTAATTGATTTAAACTAGACCCAAAGCTTAGCTGGTTTTTGAATAGTACAAAGGCCAAGAATGTGTTCAAGTTATTGTTGGAGTGTTGAGGAGTGTCCATGGCATTTAGCAATGGTTGAACCCCGACCCCTAGCCTAAAAGAGAGGGGGACCAACCAATTATGCTAGCACTCGTGGACAAAGAGTAGTGGTTGCATGGCTAAGATTATTGCGAGGGCCAACCAAATGTATAAATATGCCTTCTATAGACATATCAAAAGTGCTCATATGAAAGGTAGAGTAAAATTATACTTGTCATATGTGACATTTTGTCCCATCCATCAAATTTAGGCCCTGCCCACCACTCTCTATCAATAACCCTAACTTTAGAAGTCCATTGATAGTGATTTGACACACACTTTTGGTACTGCACATTGAAATTTGGATCCATGCCTCAAATGTTGGAATTGAAAATGTAGGAAAGTGGCTCTACCTCATGGAGCGTGACTTATAACTTTTGTCATTGTTTTCCTTCCGTGTCGCTTACATCTATCATCACTGAAGTGACGTATTATATTGAGGATCGATTATCTTAGGTGATAGAAAATGAGCATTATTGAATCACAATCACTCCATCCATCATCGAATTGCAAGGGTGACTCCCACACTCCCAAGACATTGAGGATTAGAGAAGTAAATTGCCTCATTGTTGGAGGAGATGGTGGACAGTTTCTAGAGATGAGATGGTGCTGCAAACTCCTCCTTCGCACTAACCAAAATTGAGTTGAGGAGTGCAAGGTAGACTTCTTGAGCCTTCCAAGAAGCACAAATAATCACCCAAGTACTTTGGAGTATGATCCTCAAATCATTGGATCAAAATAGACAAGTTCCAGTATTGAATATGAACCAAAAGTTGCTATTTTGGTCACCACACCTGCCCAAAGAAATGAATAGTACTCCCTGTTTGCTATCAATTGAATAAAGTACTCTTGGTAATATCTATTTAACTAGGATAGCTAACTTTTGTAAGTTATTTCATTAAAAATGATGAATTATGCTAATAGAACTAAGCTTAGCAATCAGGAGAAGCATCCCAACATTTTTGTGCTCCAACAATATGCAAACCAGTGAGTAGTGTTTTGCACATATCTCAAGATTTGATAAGGCAATGATACTAAACCTTGATAGCAAGAAAATAGACAGTATAATGAACCTATAACAACTTAAATCACATCAAAGGATCAAGTATACAGTGAGAACCAAGTCAGAGAAGTTCACTGTTCTGAGTGGTACATGAAAGAGAAGAGAGAGTGAGATATAATCAACATGTATATATTAATACACATAGATTACAATGTCATTGGCAATGAAACATTTCACAATGTGAGGGCAATAGTAGAGATATGGTATGAGCTCAATATCAACATAAGATTGAATATCTCTTCCACTCGGGGATATATTACGTGACTTTTGAAGTTCTCTTTTATAGTTGAAGTTGAAGCTCTTTTTGAATTTGCAATTCAAACTTCTACCAAAACGTGTCTCTAAATTTTTGGATCTCAATCTCCATCTACCTCACCAATAACCCGTGAAAAGATTCTTTACTAAGTATTTGTGATTGAAGTGATTCCTTCTATGCACTTTTACAAGGACTAAAGACTCAATCTTTTACAAGAGGTCATTCATGTGCTAATACATGAATGCTCATAGCATCCTTTGGATAAGTGATCAAGCATTTATGCTTGGATTAATTGCACAAACAGTTCCCCCTAGAGCCTAATTGTTTTGAATTCAATTCTCCTTAATCTCTTGCAATCCAATCATCATCTTGAACGTGTTCAATTTAGTTCCATCCAGAGATTTGGTTAGCATATCTGCACATTGCAAATTGGTTGATACATAGGACAATCGTATGTCCTTGCTAAGTAGCTTCTCTCTCACATAATGATAATGCACTTCAATGTGCTTAGTGCTCGCATGATATACATGATTAGTAGCCAAATGAAGTGAGCTAGTGTTATCTCTAAAGATCATTGGGGTGTATGTATGTAATCCTAATTCTGAGTAGAGTAGCTTTAACCACATTGCTTCTTATGTTGGATTTGCTAGGCCTCTATATTCAGCTTCAATTGATGACAATGCCGCAGTTGGTTGTTTCTTTGATGATCATGAAATCAACTTTGATCCTGCAAAAGATAAGTAGCCTGAAGTGGTCCTCCTATCATCTTTTGAGCCAACCCAATCTGCATCAAAATATAGCTTGATATCCAAGTCAAGTGTAAATGGATAGAATAGACCTTCATTTATGGTAAACCCTTCTCAACAATGTGTCCAACGCTGATTAGGCTTTTTGTTATTGTTGGCACATACAATACTCTACTTAGGGAATCCTCTTGATCATCTATATAGTTTTTGTAGTCTCTTCTTCCTTTGAAGCCTCCTTGATAGGTGTTATTGTAGCCTAGGTTATAATTGTGGTGGTATTTGTTCCCTCCATTACTAAACGTGCCTCTTGATTGTCCATAGCCTCCTCTGTGGAAGCCTCTTCCTCTCTGATTCTCTGTGTTCCTGAAGCATTCATCTATGGCATGATTGATCAAGCCACAAATGTTGCAAGGTGAAGAATTGTATGGTCTCCCCCTGCCTTGCTTTCCTCCTCTACCCCTTCCTCTAGTACCTCTATCTCTACCTGTGAAATTCACTTGAGAGGTACGTGCCTCTTCTTCATTCCTTTTAACTTTTTCTTTATCATTACTCTTATTTTTATCTATGTAAAGGGCAGAAGATTGATTACCTCTAGAAGTATCTCCATTCTTGTTGAGCTTTGTCTCATGTGTGAAGAGTTGTCCCATCAATGTGTTGATGTCAAGTATCTGCATGTCCATATATAGGTTCATTTCTGTGGTAAAGGACTCCCATTTGTCATCAGCCTTGATGTCATTTATGACTTGCCTTACTATCTGCTCCTCTTCCATTTCTTCTCCAATACTCCCAAGTTGATCAGCTGCATCCTTCATCTTAGTCACATAGTCAGCTACACTTTGCTTTGGTTGCTTCTTCAAGGTTGTGAATTCCATCCAAAGCTGGTTCTTCCTAGCCCTTGTATTTGATGAGAAGTATGAAGAAAGTACTTACCAAGTCTCTTGGGAGGTCTTGCAATTCCTTGTGTGAGGTAATAAGAGATCAGATATTGAGTTAAGTATATAAGACCTGGCTAGAGCATCCTTTGCACACCATGAAGCTAGTATCTCTTGCTCTTTTATAGGTTGATGTTTTCTTCTGAATATTGGCATTTCTTCATCTCCGAAGATGTATCCATACAAGATTCTTCCTTGGAGGTAAGCCTTCATCCTTAGGGACCATGTTGGATAATTGCGCCTGCCCAATTTTTCAATGAATGATGGAAATTTGTCTCCCATTTTACCTTGATGTTGCACTGATACCACTATTGAAGGAGATGGTGGACACTTTCTAGAGATAAGATGGTGCCAATTAGGAGAAGCATCCTGACATTTTTGGGCTCCAATAGTATGTAGATTAGTGAGCAGTGTTTTGCACATATCTCTAGATTGGATAAGGCAATGATAAAGAAACTTGATAAGAATAAAAATAGACAGTTTACTGAACCTATAACAAATTAAATCACATCAATAATCAAGTATATACTGAGAATCAAGTCAGAGAAGTTCATTGTTCTAAGTGGTACATGACAAAAAAGAGAAAGTGAGATATAATCAACATGTATATTATAATACACATAGATTACAATGTCATTGGCAATGAAACATTGCACAATGTGAGGGCAATGATAGAGCTATGGTATGGGCTCAATATCAACATAAGATCCCTCTGAATAGCTCTTCCAATTGGGGCTATATTGCATAGTCCTCTTTTATAGTTGAAGTTGGAGCTCTTTTTGAATTTGAGCTTCAAACTTCTACAAAAAAGTGTCTCTAAATTTTTGGATCTCAATCTCCATCTACCTCACCAATAACTCGTGAAAATATTCTCCCTAAATATTCGTGATTGAAGTGATTCCTTCTATGCACTTTTACAAGGAGTAAAGAATCAATCTTTTGCATGAGTTCATTCATGTGCTAATACATGAACGCTCAGATGTTGGTGCAAATACCAAGCCTACACAATTGGCTAGAGTTTTTTTGTACAATTGAAGCTCCATGAAAACCATTTCTAGGAATCCTTTATCTTTGACCATTTGTAAAAGTCTTTTAGACTTGAAAGAATATTTGTAATCACCACCAAACTCGTGGAGTTTGTTAGTTGAAAAGTCACACCTCTAATTGAGAGAATATCTCCTAGATTGTAGGACCACTTTTAGTGAGAGCCAATGGAGAATTCAAATTCAAATTTCAAATGTATCATCTATAAAAGATGATTGAAAAAACTCGGGACAGGGTGATTCCATTTTTCGAGTTCTGCTTGATCACATTGTAAGAGAGTAAGGCTTACATCATAGCCTATACTACTCACTATCATTAGGCTTTGATTATCATGCCTATGATCTTGTACAACATTGTGTTCTAATACAATAGATCAATACTTCTCATCTATGGTCTCTCTATCATAGTCACTCATAACAGTCAACTTGTATTGCTCATATCTCAGTCATTTCTTCACCATTTCCAGTGTTCTATAGCTTGTTGGAATCGGCTCAAAGTTCTCTACGTGATCACAAAATTGGAAGATAATCTATTTCGCATCTTTGGAGAAAAGTGCATCGAAGTACCTACTAGTCAAACTCTATAGAGGTCCTAAAAAATCGGGGGTAATGATTTGATTGCTAAATTGATTGCTCTGTGTATAGTACATCATTTCAAGTGATTCCACTTGGAATCATTAGCCCATTAAGCTAATTTGATGACCAAGGTCACTAATTTTGAACTCCTGCATCATCTAATTCTTAATCTACCTGATACCATTAGCATCATTACCTATGAGTATGATATCATAAACATATACACATAGGTATATTACCTCTGAATTACTTCTCTTAACAAACAGAGAAGTATCTGCTTTACTCATGATGAATCCTTGATCCTGAAGGTACATAGTCAACCTATGGTTCCATGCCCTAGGTGCTTGTTTCAATCCATAAAGAGCTTTGTTCAATTTACACACATATGTTACCTTTTTTGGATCCTCATAGCCAGGAGGTTGAGACATGTACATCTCCTCTGAAATCCAACCATTTAGAAATGCATTTTTTACATCCAATTGATACATATTCCAATTCTTTGATGCAGCCACACTTACCAATACCCTGATGGTTGGCATTTTGGCCACAAGTGAGAAAGTTTCTTCAAAATCAACTCCTTGGGTTTGTGCAAAACCCTTGGCCACAAGTCTAGCTTTGTACCTGCTTATTGATCCATTAGAATTCCTCTTGATCTTATAGATCCATCTAGAACCAATTACCTTCATAGACTCCTTCTTTGGTACTAGCTCCCAAGTATCATTCTCCTTGAGTGCTTCAATTTCCTCATCCATAGCTTCCTTCCATTCTGTCTTGGTCTTTGCCTCTTCATATGATGATGGCTCTTCAAATGACAAGTCTTTTGCAATATAAACAGAGTGCTTAGTAACTAAGGAATTGTCATACCCATATCTGATTGACTTCTTGCTCTCCCTTTGTGATCTTCTCATTGCTCGGTTGGATGATTCTGGTATATCTTCCAATTACTTCAACTTGACTTTGCCTTTGGACTTCCATGCCTTGAATTCTTCTAAGTTGATGATGTCTTCATCATCTGAGTTAATGTCTTCAATCTGATTAGGCTCCTCCTTACTGAGGCTTGGAAACTCCTCTTCTAAGTCATAAGGTAGCTTTACTTTCCTGCATTCACTTTCAAACCAAGAGTCATTCTCATCAAAGACAACATCCCTACTGACCATAAATCCTTTGTTTGAAGGATTGTAGAACCTGTATCCTTTCTGATTCAAGTCATACCCTAAGAAGATGCACTTGTCCGCCTTACGATGTAGCTTACCTCTTATTTGAGAAGGGATATGCACATAAGCAGCACATCCAAAGATCCCGCAATGATCAAGTGAAGGACTTCTACCATGACATGCTTCATATGGGGTCATCCCATCAAGAGATTTGGATGGCAACCTGTTTAAAAGATAAGTAGCAATAGATACACTCTCTACCCACAAATAATTTGGTAATTTTTTCTCATTTAACATTGGCCTAGCTATTTCAACAATTAGTATATTTCTCCTCTCTGCCACCCCATTTTTCTCAAGGATATACCTTGTTGTAATTTCTCTCTTGATTCTTCTGTCCTGCAAGAATGCATCAAACTCATTTGAGAAGTACTCACCTCCTCCATATGACCTTAGTCTCTTTAGATTTTTCCCTATTTGGTTCTCAACAAGTGCAAGATATTTTTTAAAGCAACTGAATACTTCATCTTTGTGCTTCATAAAGTATAAGATAGTCCACCTACTGAAATCATCAATGAAAGATACATAATACCTTGATCGAGAAATTGAGGGATCCTTACTTGTTCCCCATACATCTGTATGGATAAGCTCTAGGTAATAATCATGCATGTAGCCTTTCCTTGAGAAGGGTAACCTGTGAGATTTTCCAAACTGACAAGCACCACATTTAGAGATCATGTGTTGCTTGGATACATTAGGTATCCCAAACACACATTGATCTCTACATACTTATTTTAAGGTTCTTTCACCAACATGCCCTAAACTCTTATGCCAAATTTCAAGTTCTAATAATGTTTGGTCTTTGTAACTATAACGTGCAATATTCCTTGTATCTTCAAGTTCAAAAGTGAATAATCTACCTATCTTTTCTCCTTTCGCAATTATCTTGAATCCATGTTGGGGATCCTCCACAAATGCTCCATATTAGTTGAACTTGACCTGCAAACCCTTTTCCACAATCTGTCCAACACTCATCAAATCCTTGGTAATTGTAGGTACATATAGAACCTTGCCCAACAAAATCTTATTTCCATCAGATGTTGTAACATTCCCTACCTTGATCACTGAGTGTTTGGTGTCATCACCTGTTTGTACCCGATGCTTACCCTTTGGTTTCTCAAGGTCGGAGAGAAGAGCTACATTGCTTGCCACATGCTTTGAATATCCTGAGTCAATGTAGAAGAGATGGTCATCCTTTATACTTGGTTTTGAAGTCATATTCATAATATGAAGAGAACCCTCTTGCTCCTCTGCATAGTTGTTGTAATCTTTCCTTGATTTGTAGCCTCCTTGGTAGTTGCTATTGTAGTTGTTGTTTTAGTTGTTATTGTATCCTTGATGGTGATTGAATCTTCCTCTTGATTGTGTATATCCACCTCTTTGATATCCTCTACCTCTCTGATTTTTGAAGTTCCTGAAACACTCATCTATAGTATGATTTGAAAATCCACAAATATTACATGGTGAGGAGTTATAAGGTCTCCCCCTACCTTGCTTACCTCCTCTGCCCCTTCCTCTTAAGGTTCTACCTCTCCCTGCATAGTTGGCTTGGGAGGTACCTCCTTCATCTTCAACCTTCTTGTTCTTCCCTTTCTCTTTGGACTTACTTTTATCAGTGTATAGGGCAGAAGAGCTATTACCTCTTGATGAATCTCCATTCTTGTTGAGCTTGGCTTCATGGGTAAAGAGTTGCCCCATGAGTGTGGTAAGATCTGGAATCTGCATGTCCATGTACAAGTCCATGGCAGTTGTGAAGCTCTCCCATTTGTCATCAGCTTTAATACCATTGATTACTTGTGTTACAATCTGCTCCTCTTCAATTTCTTCTCCTATGCTTGCCAATTGATAGCTACATCTTTGACTTTGGTCACATACTCTTAGATGCCTTGCTTGGGTTTCTTTCGTTGAGTGGTAAATTCAATCAACAGTTGGTTCTTCCTAGCCCTTGTGTTGGAAGAGAAATAGGAAGACAATGTTTCCCAAGTCTCTTGGGATGTCTTACAGTCCCTAATGTGTGGAAGAAGAAAAACAGAAATTGAGTTAAGTAAGTATGACCTTGCTAATGCATCCTTGGCACACCATGTGTTGAGTCTTTCATGCCCCTCTCTAGTAGGTTGTCCTTTGCTTTTGAATATGGGCATCTCCTCATCTCCTGAGATGTATCCATAGAGGCTCCTTCCTTGAAAGTATGTCTTCATCCTCAAGGACCATGCTTGATAGTTGTTCCTATCCGATTTATCAATGAAAGAAGGAAAACCATCTCCCATTTTACCTTAGCTTTGCTCTGATACCACTGTTGGAAACATGGATGGACACTCCAAGAAATGAGTAGGTACTGCCAAATCCTGCTTTGTACCAGCCCCTTCTTGCTTCAGAGTTGAGTTGTAAGCCCTCTTAGCTTTACAATGACACTAAATAAGTGCCTATGTACTTTGGAAATTATGTGAGAAATGATTGAAACAAAACAGCCTACTTCCAAGTTGAGGGATCAATGAAAACCTTCTATTTTTATTCACACACCTGTTGCTTGTTATGCTCAGTGCTTCCAATACAGTAGGAATTAGAAAAATTCCTTTTGAAATATTTTCTTGGACTTGAGTTAGTCTATAGTAACTCTGGAATTTACATTACTCAGAGAAAGTACATACAGGACATGTTGAAGAAGTTTCAATTACAGGATGCCAAGGTAGCAGGTACTCCAATGGAGGTAAACCAAAAGGTAAGCGCTCATGAAGGTGATGTGCTTGAGAATATTGTAGGGTACCAAAGCATAGTGGGAAGCTTGAACTATGCTACATTGACAAGGATTGATATTGCTTATGGAGTAAGTATTTTAAGTCAATTTATGCACAAACCTAGGGCACCTCATTTGGAAGCTGCCAAGAGGATTTTGAAGTACCTTAAAAGCACTCAAAATCAAGGATTGTATTTTGTTTATACCTCAGACTTGGACATCAAGATATATTCAGATGCAGATTGGGAAGGTTCCAAAGATGATAGAAGGAGTACCTCAGGTTACCTATCATTTGTAGGTGACAAACCTATATCATGGTCTTCAAAGAAGCAACCTATTGTTGCTTTGTCTTCTAGAGAGGCAGAGTATAGAGGATTAGCCAATGCTACTCAAGAGGCCATATGGATCAGATTGTTATATATAGATTTAGGTTTGCATACCGCATTTCCAATGATTTTTGGAGATAATATAAGCTCATTACATCTTGCAACAAATCCTATCTATCATGTTAGGGACAAGCATATAGAGTTCCACTATCATTATGTGAGAGAGAAGCTATTGAGCAAAGAAATTCAGTTGGCATATGTATGCAATGTGCATACTTTTTTGAAGAAGAAGACCAAGCCAAAATGTTTGGCTTGAGGGGGAGCTGTTGGTGCAAATACCAAGCCTACACATTTGGCTAGAGTTTTTTTGTACAATTGAAGCTCCATGAAAACCATTGCTAGGAAGTCTTTATCTTTGACCATTTGTAAAAGTCTTTTAGACTTGAAAGAATATTTGTAATTACCACCAAACTCGTGGAGTTTGTTAGTTGAAAAGTCATGACTCTACTTGATAGAATATCTCCTAGATTGGAGGACCACTTTTAGTGAGAGCCAATGGAGAATTCAAATTCAAATTTCAAATGTATCATCTATAAAAGATGACTGAAAGAACTCGTGGTAGGGGACTCCATTTTTCGAGTTCTCCTTGATCACATTGTAAGAGAGTAAAGTTTACATCATAGCCTATACTACTCACTATCATTAGGCTTTGATTATCATGCCTATGATCTTGTACAACATTGTGTTCTAATACAATAGATCAATACTTCTCATCTATGGTCTCTCTATCATAGTCACTCATAATAGTCAACTTGTATTGCTCCTATATCAGTCATTTCTTCACTATTTTTAGTGTTCTATAGCTTGTTGGAATTATCTCCAAGTTCTCTACATGCTCACAAAATTGGAAAATAATCTATTTAGCAGATTAGGAGAAAAGCGCGTCGAAGTACCTACTGGTCAAACTCTATAGAAGTCCTAAAAAATCAGGGGTAATGGTTTGATTGCTAAATTGATCTCTGTGTATAGTACATCATTTCAAGTGATTCCACTTGGAATCATTAACTCATTAAGCTAATTTGATATCCCCAAAAGGAATGTTTCTAATTCCTACTCTACTGGAAGCACTGAGCATAACAAGCAGCAGGTGTGTGAACAAAAATAGAAGGTTTTCATTGATCCCTCAACTTGGAAGTAGTTTGTTTTGTTTCAATCATTTCTCACATCATTTCCAAAGTACATAGGCACTTATTTAGTGTCATTGGAAGCTAAGAGGGTCTACAACTCAACTCTGAAGCAAGAAGGGGCTGGTACAAAGGAGGATTTGGCAGTACCTTTTGATTTCTTGGAGTGTCCATCCATCTTTCCAACATCATAGCATCCTTTGGATAAGTGATCAAGCATTTGGGCTTGGAGTAATTACACCAACACTCATCACTTAGTACTTCACCTATATACGTGAGCTTCATCGAGACTAATAAAAAGGTTGATTGCCTTACTATAATGATTTTGTGAACACTAAACACATACCTCAGCTACATCCGAGTGAACTCAACCATACCCAAAAAAAAAAGAGCAAGTGTGCAATTAGCAATTAGCAAAAGAAGTTCTCCTAGCAGTCAATATTTTGGACCATTGTTGAACACGAAGAGTCGTCAAGTTCTAAGGTTTGGAGGCCACTTCAGGGCAAGAAAATAAAAATCTCATTAGTTTTTGGAGAATACAAACCGCATTATTGGCAAAAATATATATATCCAAAGTGTACGAATTGATTCTCCTTTTGGGGTAGCACTCACCGCAAGCTTCTTGAATCTCACAAAACAATCTCACCGCATGTGCTAAATTAGCCACCCCCCCCCTCCCCCCGCCCCCGCCCACAAAGTTGTCCTGCATATCTATCATGTTGTCCTGGGTATCAAATGTAGCCCTTTCCCACCACTCTCTATTGAATACCCTATCATTAGAAGTACACAGGCAATGATTTATCAAATACTTTTGGTACTGCACATTAAAAGTCAGATCCACAAGTATTTGATAAATCAGCTTGTGAACACAAGACACATACCTCGGCCACATCCAAACCCTAACTTTGACCCAAAAAAAAAGAGCAAGTGTGCAATTAGCAAGATTTAGCAAAATAAGTTCTCGTAGTGGTGTATATTTTGGACCATTGTTGAACACCAATCTTCTAGTAGAGCGAGTGAGTAGTTGAGTGAGTAGAGCGGTTCTAGTGGAGACCATGAGTGGGAGTGACTTAAAAAAAAAAAAAAAGGAAGTTCGGCCTTAGCCTAATCTCCCGGACTTTAATTAAAATAAAGAAAAAAAAAGTTACAAGTGAATGGGACTAGTGCCCCTGGGACCCCCCAAATCCCACAATGCAGGGGACAAGTTCGGTAAGCTAGAGGGCATTACAAATGAGACGGATGAATTTTTCATCACCCTCATGTGGGACCCATTTGGCTTTCAACTTGTTGTTTTCGAGGAGATAAATACAGTGATGTCTAAACGGTGGAGATCTCTTGTCTCGGGAGATTCTTTTACCTAGGAGAAACAGGGATTTCTCGATCGACCATTCCTTAGGAGTTTGGCCAAAATTGACAGCACATCGCTCCCTCCAAATCTTCCAGAGAGTCTCACCTCTGATGGCATTCCACAGCCTCGATGAGCAGCCGATCGCCTCACCCAACATCACCTGTTGCCAGTTGATTTGGTTCGTGAGTCTCAATACTCGGGTCACGTGATGCCAAATAACATGGGACTTGGGGCAGTCGAAGAACAGGTGAGCTAAATCTTCGATGCACCGATGGCAACGCTTGCACCATGGCAGCACACCACAGATTTTGTTAGCCTTGGCATTGGTCCAGATACCTTTATGCAAAATCTGCCACATGAGAACGGACTTTTTGACCTCAATTAGGGGGTGCCAAATAGACATGAATTTTAGTTCCCACCGAAGTTTGGTCCAAGAAAGGCACCATCTCTTGTTAAGAGTGTGGTGAACATCTAAATCCTCTTTGAAGTTGGGGGTTCTGGATAGCTTCTTACCATTGCTCCATTTGAGACCCTCCAGGCAAGGAAGATCCTGACCGCAGAGAAGGCGGGTAGTTGAGCGGTCCCATGCTAAACACCTACTTCGAAGAAGAGTCCATTCCTCAAAGGTAACTCTAAGTCTCGGATCCAATTCTTCGAACCTAATCCACTGGCTGGTCTCTTGTTTCCAGAGTTGTTTCCACTGTTTGAACCCCTTGTTCCATAACCGCTTTGCAGTTATGAAAATTATGAACCCCTTCCATTGTTTGAACCCCTTGTTCCATAACCGCTTTGCAGTTTGAACCCCTTGGAGTGAGACTTGACTTGAAGCATCTCACCTATTTTATAAAAATTATGGATACCATCGAATTCGATCAAACACGTAACGGAGTTGGCATTACGTCCGCGATGATTGATTGGTCATTCGGTTGGAGGCAATCAAAATTAATGAAGTACGTCGGGTTTTGTATGTGCGCGATGCAGCGCTCGTCATTGATTGATCGTAGTCAGTGATTAGAAGCGTGCTGTGCTGTCGTTGATGAAATCTAATCTACGCAGTGATGATCGATTGGTCATTGATTAAAGGCAAGAAGAAGCAGGGAAGATATGCGCTCGTTTGTTGTCGCTGGAGCTGGTGCTGCTGGTTTGGTTTGGTGTGGTTGTCAAAAAGCATTTCAAAAAGTTGCGGCTGTAGCGTTTCTGTTGACACATATATATACATATAGGAAGGTTATGTGATGGAGTTACGATCAGCTCAGCACGCCATTTTCTTACTCACTGTCGTTGTCGTACTCGATGTTCAATATCAAATCCATGGCGAAATTCTGTGGATTTCTATCGTTCATTTTCAGCTTCTTCTTCCTTCCTGCTGCCTTTTCACGCATCAAAGCAGCTAGTGCGGCAGACTCGCCCCATGAGGCCTTTATATTTGGAACTCATCACATAATGCGTCGCAGTCTGAGTGAAAGCGATGATGCGGGTCTTGGAGATTCTTTTGGCGCAATTCGCAATTCTCATTTTCCTATGAGAAATTCTCAGGCGATCTTGCATTTCCATGACCTCCATAGAAATCATTCATTACGTAACCATACTGCAGCCTCTGACGGCGAAGCGCTAGGTGCTGGTGGAAGAAGTGGTGCTGCTGCTCAAGGTGCTCATGTCGGCAAGGGTGCTGGTGGTGCAAGTACAGGTGCTGCTCCTGCTTCAAGTGCTCAAGGTGGCATGGGTGCTGGTACAGGTGGTGCTACAAGTGGAGGTGGTGATGCTGCAGCTAGCACAATGGGTGGTGCTACAAGTGGAGGTGGTGATGCTACTAGCACAGGTGGAGGTGAAGGTGGAGGTTCTAATCTTGCGAGAGGTGCAAGCAGGGATGGTGCTACAAGTGGAGGTGGCAGGGGTGCTAGTATGAGTGGTGTCGCAAGTGGAGGTGGTGATGCTGTTGCCGAAGGTGGAGGTGGCACACGTGGAGGTTCCAGTCTTGCGAGAGGTGCAAGAAGGAATGGTGGTGCAAGTGGAGGTGGTGGCATGGGTGCTGGTACAAGTGGTGCTACAAGTGCAGGTGGTGATGCTACTGGCACAATGGGTGGTGCTACAAGTGGAGGTGGTGATGCTGCTCGCACAGTTGGAGCTGGTGGTAGTGGTGCTAGTGGAAGTGAAGGTGGTGGTACAGGTAGAGGTGTTGCTGGTGCTGCTTCAATTGCTCAAGGTGGCAAGGGTGCTAGTATGAGTGGTGTCGCAAGTGGAGGTAATGATGCTGCTGCAGAAGGTGGCGGTGGCACACGTGGAGGTTCTAATCTTGCAAGAGGTGTAGGAAGGAATGGCGGTGCAAGTGCAAGTGGTGGCATGGGTGCTAGTATAGGTGGTGTGACAAGTGGAGGTGGTGATGCTCCTAGCACAATGGGTGGTGCTACAAGTGGAGGTGGTGATGCTGCTGGCACAAGTGGTGTAGGTGGAGGTTCTAGTCTTGCGAGAGGTGCAAGAAGGGATGGTGCTACAAGTGGAGGTGGTGGTGGAGCAGGTGGAGGTGGTGGAAGTCAAGGTGGTGGTGGTGGAGGTAGAGGTGGTGCTTCAAGTGCTCAAGGTGGCAAGGCTCCTAGTATGAGTGGTGTTGCTAGTGGAGGTGGTGATGCTGCTACCGAAGGTGGAGGTGGCACACCTGGAGGATCTAGTCTTGCAAGAGGTGGAAGAAGGAATGGTGGTGCAAGTGGAGGTGGTGGCATGCGTGCTAGTACAGGTGGTGCTACAAGTGGAGGTGGTGATGCTGCTAGCACAATGGGTGGTGCTACCAGTGGAGGTGGTGATACTGCTGGCACAAGTGGAGCTGGTGGTGGTGGAGGTGGTGGAAGTCAAGGTGGTGCTACAGGTAGAGGTGCTGGTTCAAGCACTCAAGGTGGCAAGGGTGCTAGTATGAGTGGTGCCGCAAGTGGAGGTGGTGATGCCGCTACCGAAGGTGGAGGTGGCATACGTGGAGGTTCTAGTCTTGCAAGAGGTGCAAGAAGGAATGGTGGTGCAAGTGCAAGTGGTGGCATGGGTGCTCGTACAGATGGTGCTAAGAGTGGAGGTGGTGATGCTACCAGCACAATGGGTGGTGATGCTGCTGGCACAGGTAGTGGAGCTGGTGGTGGTGCAGGTGGAGGTTCTAGTCTTGCAAGAGGTGCAAGAAGAGATGGTGCTACAAGTGGAGGTGGTGGAAGTCAAGGTGGTGGTGTAGGTAGAGGTGCTTCTTCAAGTGCTCAAGGTGGCAAGGGTGCTAGTATGATTGGTGTTGCAAGTGGTGGTGGTGATGCTACTACCGAAGGTGGAGGTGGCACACATGGAGGTTCTAGTGTTGCAAGAGGTGCAAGAAGGAATGGTGGTGCAAGTGGAGGTGGTGGCATGGGTGCTGGTACAGGTGGTGCTACAAGTGGAGGTGGTGATGCTGCTAGCACAATGGGCACTGCTACAAGTGGCAGTGGTGATGCTGCTGGCACAGGTGGAGCTGGTGGTGCTGCAAGTGGAGGTTCCACGCTTGCGAGAGGTGCAAGAAGGGATGGTGCTACAAGTGGAAGTGGTGGTGGAGTAGGTGGAGGTGGTGGAAGTCAAGGTGGTCGTGTAAGTAGAGGTGCTGCTTCAAGTGCTCAAGGTGGCAAGGGCGCTAGTATGAGTGGTGTTGCAAGTGGAGGTGGTGATGCTACTACCGAAGGTGGAGGTGGTGGTGGCACACGTAGAGGTTCTAGTCTTGCAAGAGGTGCAAGAAGGAATGGTGGTGCAAGTGGAGGTGGTGGCATGGGTGCTGGTACAGATGGTGCTAAGAGTGGAGGTGGTGATGCTACTAGCACAATGGGTGGTGCCACAAGTGGAGGTGGTGCTATAAGTGGAGGTGGTGCTACAAGTGGTGATGTTGCTGGCACAGGTAGTGGAGCTGGTGGTGGTGCTGGTGGAGGTTCTAGTGTTGCAAGAGGTGCAAGAAGAGATGGTGCTACAGGTGGAGGTGGTGGTGGAGCAGGTGGAGGTGGTGGTGGAGCAGGTGGAGGTGGTGGAAGTCAAGGTGGTGGTGCAGCTAGAGATGCTGCTTCAAGTGCTCAAGGTGGCAAGGGTGCTAGTATGAATGGTGTTGCAAGTGGTCGTGGTGGTTATGCTACTATTGAAGGTGGAGGTGGCACACATGGAGGTTCTAGTGTTGCAAGAGGTGCAAGAGGGAATGGTGGTGCAAGTGAAGGTGGTGGCATGGGTGCTGGTAGAGGTGGTGCTACAAGTGAAGGTGGTGATGCTGCTAGCACAATGGGTGGTGCTACAAGTGGAGGTGGTGATGCTACTGGCAAAGGTGGAGCTGGTGGTGCTGCACGTGGAGATTCTAGTCTTGCAAGAGGTGCAAGAAGAGCTGGTGCTACAAGTGGAGGTGGTGGTGGAGCAGGTGGAGGTGGTGGAAGTCAAGGTGGTGGTGCAGGTAGAGGTGCTGCTTCAAGTGCTCAAGGTGGCAAGGGTGCTAGTATGAGTGGTGTTGCAAGTGGAGGTGGTGATGCTGCTGCCGAAGGTGGAGGTGGAAGTGGCACACGTGGAGGTTCCAGTGTTGCAAGAGGTGCAAGAAGGAATGGTGGTGCAAGTGGAGGTGGTGGCATGGGTGCTAGTACAGGTGGTGCTACAAGTGGAGGTGGTGATGCTACTAGCACAATGGGTGGTGCTACAAGTGGAGGTGGTGATGGTGCTGACAGAGGTGGAGGTGGTGGTGGTGCACGTGGAGGCTCTAGTCTTGCAAGAGGTGCAAGAATGGATGGTGGTACAAGTGGAGGTGGTTGTGGAGGAGGTAGAGGTGGTGGAAGTCAAGGTGGTGGTGCAGGTAGAGGTGCTGCCCCAAGTCCTCAAGGTGGCAAGGGTGCTAGTATGAGTGGTGTTGCGAGTGGGGGTGGTGATGCTACTGCCAAAGGTGGAGGTGGCACACATGGAGGTTCTAGTGTTGCAAGAGGTGCAAGAAGGAATGGTGGTGCAAGTGGAGGTGGTGGCATGGGTGCTGGTACAAGTGGTGCTACAAGTGGAGGTGGTGATGCTACTAGCAGAATGGGTGGTGCTACAAGTGGAGGTGGTGATGCTACTGGTAGAGGTGGAGGTGGTGGTGGTGCAGCTGGAGGTTCTAGTATTGCAAGAGGTGCAAGAAGGGATGGTGCTACAAGTAGAGGTGGTGGTGGAGCAGGTGGAGGTGGTGGAAGTCAAGGTGGTGGTGGTGCAGGTAGAGGTGCTGCTCCAAGTGCTCAAGGTGGCAAGGGTGCTAGTATGAGTGGTGTTGCGAGTGGGGGTGGTGATGCTACTGTCGAAGGTGGAGGTGGCACACATGGAGGTTCTAATGTTGCAAGAGGTGCAAGAAGGAATGGTGGTGCAAGTGGAAGTGGTGGCATGGGTGCTGGTACAAGTGGTGCTACAAGTGGAGGTGGTGATGCTGCTAGCAGAATGGGTGGTGCTACAATTGGAGGTGGTGATGCTGCTGGCACAGGTGGAGGTGGTGGTGGTGCAGCTGGAGGTTCTAGTCTTGCAAGAGGTGCAAGAAGGGATGGTGCTACAAGTGGAGGCGGTGGTGGAGTAGGTGGAGGTGGTGGAAGTCAGGGTGGTGGTGGTGGAGGTAGAGGTGCTGCTTCAAGTGCTCAAGATGGCAAGGGTGCTAGTATGAGTGGTGTTGCAAGTGGGGGTGGTGATGCTACTTCCGAAGGTGGAGGTGGCACACATGGAGGTTCTAGTGTTGCAAGAGGTGCAAGAAGGAATGGTGGTGCAAGTGGAGGTGGTGGCATGGGTGCTGGTATAGGCGGTGCTACAAGTGGAGGTGGTGATGTTGCAAGCAGAATGGGTGGTGCTACAAGTGGAGGTGGTGATGCTGGTGGCACAGGTGTAGCTGGTGGTAGTGCAGGTGGAGGTTCTAGTCTTGCAAGAGGTGCAAGCATGGATGGTGATACAAGTGGAGGTGGTGGTGGAGCAGGTGGAGGTGGTGGAAGTCAAGGTGGTGGTGGTGTAGGTAGAGGTGGTTCTCCAAGTGCTCAAGGTGACAAGGGTGCTAGTATGGGTGGTGTTGCAAGTGGGGGTGGTGATGCTACTACCGAAGGTGGAGGTGACACACGTGGAGGTTCTAGTGTTGCAAGAGGTGCAAGAAGGAATGGTGGTGCAAGTGGAGGTGGTGGTGGAGCAGGTGGAGGTGGTGGAAGTCAAGGTGATGATGTAGATAGAGGTGCTGCTTCAAGTGGTGAAGGTGGTAAGGGTGCTAGTATGGGTGGTGCTGCAAGTGGAGGTGGTGATACTACCGGTGAAGGTGGAGCTGGTGGTGGCACAGGTGGAGGTTCTAGTGTTGCAAGAGGTACAAGAAGGGATGGTTGTGCAAGTGGAGGTGGTGGTGGATCAGGTGGAGGTGGTGGTGCACGTGGAGGTGCTGCTTCAAGTGCTCAAGGTGGCAAGGGTGCTAGCATGGGTGGTGCTGCAAGTGGAGGTGGTGATACAGCTAGCGAAGGTGGAGCTGGTGGTGGTAGAGGTGGAGGTTCTAGTCTTGTAAGAGGTGCAAGAAGGGATGGTGGTGCAAGTAGAGGTGGTGGTGGAGTAGGTGGAGGTGGAGGTGGAGGAGGTGGAGCAGGTGGAGGTGGTGCAAGTGGGGGTGCTGGTCCTAGTGCTGCAAGTGGAGGTGGTGGTGTTGCTCGAGGTGCTCGCCTTACAGGGGGTAGTGGTGCAGATGGCGGTGGTGGTGTTGCTCAAGGTAGTGGCATTGCAAGGGGTGGTAATGCAGGTGGAGGTGGCACCAATGCAGGTGGAGGTGGTGGTGCTGCTCAAGGTACTCACCTTGCGAGTGGTGGTGGTGGATCAGGTGGAGGTGATGTCGGTGCGGGTGGTGGTGCAAGTGGAGGGGGTGTGGGTGGAAGTGGTGGTGGTGGTGTAGGTGGAGGTGGTGCAAATGGAGGTGGTGGTGTAACTGAAGGGTGTAGAAGGGGTGGTGGTAATGGCGCAAGTGGAGGTGGTGATGTTTCTAGAGGTGTTGGCCTTATAAGGGGAAGTGGTGGTGGTGCAAGTGAAGGTGGTAATGGTGCTGTAAGGGGTGGTGGTGGTATAGGTGGAGGTGGTGGTGCTACAAGTGGAGGTGGTGGTGCTTCTCGAGGTGTTGGCCTTGTTAGCAGTGGTAGTGCAAGTGGAGGAGGTGGTGGTGCTCCTCAAGGTGTCGGTGTAGGGAGGGGTGGTGGTGGTGTAGGCGGGGGTGGTGGCGGCACAGGTGGAGGTAGCAGTGTTTCTCAAGGTACTGGGCTTGCAAGGGGTGGTGGCGCTGGAGTTGGAGGCGGTGGTGTTGCTCGAGCTGGTGGCCTTGCAAGTAGTGGTGGTGCAAGTGGAGGTGTTGGTGTCTCTGGAGGTGCTAGACTCGGAGGTGGTGCTGGTACAAGTGGAGGTGGTAGTCGCTAGGGCACTCAAGCCAATATTGTTTATTTGAGTGCCGCATAACAAATCGGAGTACCATGAACTTTTGACATCATTCTTTTGATGGTGATTCTTAGTATTGTATTTGTACATTGGGGTCCCTGTTTATTTGTTCCGAGTTTCATGCTATTCTACCTTGAGATTCTTTACTCGTTTTTTCCAGAAATAGCAAACAAATATTGATTATCCGTCCATTACGCAAAGCAGTCATTTTCTCTACCCCGTTCTGTGAATGTTCTTGCGTAGCATTGGAGAGTCCGTGTTTCCAATGACGTGAGGTTGCGTAGTCAAAAACATGTCTCTTGTTACATGGAATGCGCTTTCTGTGAAGATATCGCAGCACTGTGAGTGAGTCTGTTGTTATATGGGCGCTTGACATTGAACGACGAAACATGTTTATTTGCTGTCAGCCATAAATGTGGAGTTCTACATGAATACTCATGCAAATCGGATGCACTAGCTGCTGTTCTATTTTGCACAGAAAGCAAAAGAATCCCTCTTGTTAATGCAGATGGGGGAGGCAAAGCTTGAAGCTCTTAATCCTCATGCAGAGCAGGGTTTCCGAGCTATGGCGCAACTGGCTAGCATGAGTTTCCGAGCTATCTGCACAAGGCGAAAAGGGGTGGTCAACTCATCTTGTCAATCCTTTGTTTGTTTTGCTATAGAGAAAAAATTTAATACCATCGCGAAATTTTGATTTAGAAGTTCACTACATATTCAAAGATTTATTAAGAGAGTATGTTTCTACTCTCTATTCAGAACTCACAATCTGTTATTATGTTTGAAACATAACTTAGTACTCTAATGCTCATAGATAGGAAGACAAGTTATGATGTACTTCAGCACCTTAATATGATTTTATCACAATCTGTTATGATGTTACGATGTTATGATGTTGTAAAGCCATTAAATAACATCGTGAGGTTTTAGGGAGCTTTACAATTTTAGATGGAGAATCAATGAGGCTCTAGGAATTAAATTTTACCAAATAAATTTTAGATGGAGAATCAATGAGGTTCTAAGAATTATTATTATTATTATTTTTTTGTTTCAAGGCTTGTTATTATGTTTGAACAATAAAGAAGTACTCTAATGGTTACAAACAGAAAAATTCATCACCTTAATACGATGTTATGATGTTCTGAGCCAAACAAGTTCTAAGATGTTCTTACACATTTCCAGATTTAATGCTTCTTTTAAAACCATAAAACAATTCAAGAGTTTTCTCTAATTAAGCGGCAAAAATATACCTCTTTATTTTTGTACCCACATGTGCTTTATCAATTAATTCATGTGAATCAAGAGTTTAATGCCAGTAGCTTCAATTCCATGATGCATTAGGGCGAAAAATGGCCCAAAAAAGGATTTCAATTAGTTGTGCTTAATCTGGATTAAAGATGTCAAATCATTTAAAAAATTCCGTGTAAGCTCATTTAAAACGTATCTTATGCAAATTTTGAAGAGAGAGAAGCTCGTGTGATAATCATGAAAAGTTTGTGTGATATCTTATGCCTCCAAGTTTGTGCTCATCGGGCATTTATCAAAATCCGAATTTTCCTCTTGTTCACGGACCTATATAATGTGTGCTTATGACATTTCACACTTTTTTACTCTACTTTCTAGAGCAGGCATGTTTCTCTCTTTCACATCATTTTAGACACTTCGAATATAAACATATTCAGGTAACATGCCTTACAAAGTAGGAAAACAAAAGTTACACTTCACTTACAATGCATTTAACAATATATAGATAGATATAATAAGACTTCAAATATACATGGTATAGTTCTATAATATAAGAGAACATGAATGTTCTGGTCTATTGAAATTTGTAATCAAACTTGATGAAGCTGAACTTAAAAAACATCAAAAGATGGAGAGAATAAGCATTGCACTGATGAACAGAGCTTTGGACTATAGCCTTGGGAAATTGGATACTCCATCTCTCAAAGTACAATAAGAAATGGAGTTATGGTGGGTTGGCTGTGCTCAAGTTCCATATGAGAGCCACAAAACACTTAAATGGTTATTCTCACAGACAAACATCCCAAATGTTGTTCAGAGGCATCATGCAGGAGAATTGTTGAATGTCAAAGACTACAAAGACTTTAAAGTTGAGTGGCATTTGACTGGAGACCTAAAGACGCTCAAATGCATGTTTGGTATAAGTGGGGGAGCAAATTCTAAGTACCCTTGCTTGTACTGCATGCAAAGTCCAGGCACAAGAGGATGGATTGCTAGATCTGAGGCTGAAGAGGCTCCATCTAGACAAAATGTTATTCTTCATAAATACTCATCATCTGACATGATTTGGGATCCCATACTTCCAATAGCATTGACAAATGTACACATATGTACACTACATGCAGAGTGAAGGATAATTGACAAGTTGGTTTTTCTCCACTTGGATTATGCATGTTCTATCAAGCCTACAACTCTTTCAGATGAGTGCATAAAAAAATGTGAATCTCTACTTTCAGAAATGGGATTTCATGGTGGTGATGTTCATCTAAGAAAAGATCCAAAGCTTTCACAAAATATAGGTAATGTACTACAAGATGTCTCAATGGGAGGTGCAAAAGCAAGGAGATTCTTCAACAACCATGATGACAAACAACTAAATGCCATGTGGAATTGTTGGAAAAAATTTTGTGAGTTCACGACTAATGTAAAAAGCAAATCAGAAATAGCAAAAAAGAGAATGGAGGTGTGGGTCAAACTAGATAATTTTTTAAAGATCATGAGGCAGCAGGTAACATCAAATAGCTATGTGACACATTTCAGAAAGGTGACTACAGAGCTTATAGAAACCATCATAGAGGCATGGAGTGCCGAAGACATAACATAATACTTGGTGAGTTTCAAAGATAATTTAGTCAATTTATTTTTCTTTAATTGAAATAAACATCTGATGAAACTCTTCTGTTCTTCTAGCATATTCTTCTTGTGCATGGTGCATTCTTTGCAAAAAAGGACACACTTGCCATATGGAACACCCAAGGCATGGAAAAATCTCATTATCAAGCAAGGACAAGCTTCTTTAGGTGCACAAGGAAAGGAGGAGGAGTAACAAAAATTAATGCCTTCAAAGAGGTTTTTGATTGGTCCTTTAGAAGAAAATTACAAAGGAGATCATGCCAAATATTGTCATCAAAAGATTATGACTATGTCGAGACAAAAACATCATGGATCAATATCACAAAATGGAAAATATTACATTCCAAAGGAAGCCATAATATTTACATGTGCCATTACAGAAAGACAACACCTCATGTGGCTGGAGAGTGATTGCAAATGCAGTATGGTTCTTGGAAAGAAGGTTTTATAGGCCTGAGTTAAACTTGTCAGACTACCCAGATGCATGGGTCATCTTGATCAGGGAGAGAGCAATAAATGCCATTACGAAACATGCAATATGCCCTTATGATCCATACTCACCTCCACCACCACCACCAGATAAAAACAAGTCTGAAGAAAAGAAAAAAGGGTTTCCTGTTCAGTCCCCATTGAAGCATGGTCCAAAGAATAAGAGTAGAGGTCAGGGCTCCAAAAAGGGCCACAAGCAGCATAGAGGTCAGGGCTCCAAAAAGGAAAGAAAAGAAGGGTGAAACATTATATTTTTTGAATGTAACATTGTAATCTTATGTGTAACCAAAATATGTTGGAAGATTTATTTATGTACAAATTGTATGTAATTATGCCAGTCTTCATTTGGAAGATGGTCACTGTAACTATATTTATATGCCTTGAGTAATAAAATGTTGAATTGATCCTCTTGAGAACTAAGCAAAAGTGACTTCATTGCATGGTTCAAGAATCATCAAAATGTCTATTTTGTGTTTTTGCTTTATTCTTGTGGAAAAGTTAAATGTGAGGAGGAAAGAGAAGGTTTAATGACACGACCAATAGAAGCGATATGGGCCATTGAAGAAGTTTGGATGGCCCGTATCACTTGTATCGATCGTGTCATTTTCCATTTTGTCATACCATGCTTTCAAGGCAACTATGCATAAGATGAGTTCAATGGAAAGTGATATTACTCATCAATCAAAGCTTAATGCAAAATTCACATTTTGAAGCATGTCTTGGTAGTTTGTAATAAACGATCGATTCACGCGATAAGGATGATCCGAGAATCTCGGATTGCCCTAGTCACTTGAATCCGTAGTCTTCTCTAAACTCTTCTACACTGTAATATGACTAAACTTCATGCTCTTGATATTTTGAATATTAGTTGACTTGGAATTTGCACCAGGTTCTCCACCCTCTTTAACATTCCTTGTTATGTAGATAGATAGATAGATAGATAGAGAGATAGAGAGAGAGACATATAGATAGATAGATAGATAGATAGAGAGATAGAGAGAGAGACATATAGATAGATAGAGAGATAGAGAGAGAGACATATAGATAGAGAGGGTTTATTAATAATCTCATATGTTTATTAGTAATCAAGTAGATGGATAGATAGATAGATAGATAGATAGATAGATAGATAGATAGATAGATAGATCTCATGCATAGCTAATGTGCACCTTGGATAGACTCAAATACTTAAATTGAAACTAGTTATTGAAAAGTAAAAGTATTGTTCATATAGAATTTACTTATATGCAAGTTCTTGTATAATCATTGCATTATTGAAACCTCATCAGAATGTTGACATTAAACCAAAAAATGCCAATATGAATATAGTCCATAGAAAGCCATAATTGAAGTGATGTAATGAGTCACATTCTTAGTTACCATCCATCAAAGAAGAATCAATGGAAGGATGGAAAAAGGTTTTAAAAAGGGAGATATATTATGTAAGAATTTCTTGGTTTATATTCTTGAGTCACCTAGAATTTACTCATGCAAGTTCCTGTATAATCATTTCACAATATCATCATAATCTTGAAAATGAACAAAAAAATGCCAATATGAATATAGTCCATAAAAAGACATAATTGAAGTGATGTAATGAGTCACATTCTTAGTCACCATCCTGCAAAGAAAAATCAATGGAAGTATGAAAAAAACCTTGTTAAAGAACGAGATATATTATGTAAGAATGTCTTGGTTTCTATTCAATCAACTTTTTTTAGACTTGTTACAATCTTATGGGTTGGAACTTGCCAATATGAATATAGTCCATAGAAAGCCATAATTGAAGTGATGTAACGAGTCACATTCTTAGTTACCATCCTGCTTGTTCGCATGCTTCCGCAGACCTCAAGGTCCAACATACTTGATTACTAATAAACATATGAGATTATTAATAAACATTCAACATCTCCTATTGTGTATTCCTACATTATCCCTGCATTCTTGTAAATTCTTCTCTATGGTGGATAATTTTTGTGTGCTCTATTTTTTGTCTTTATATGAGGTTTTATTCTTATTCATACTACTCTTAGTTCGATGGAACTCTTTATTTTTCCCTCTTTTACTATCTTTCATTTTTTCTCTCCTATTATGCCTTGGAATCTTCCAATAATATTTTTCTCCATTAATCTTCCAATATTTTCCACGATTTCCACTACATTCAAATGACTTGTTTCAGAATTCTTTTTTTTTGATTGAGTTACAATCTTGAACATGATTTTCACACCCACAATCTTCAAAGAATCTTTTGGAAATTTCAAGAGTCTTGGTGAACGAGGAAAATCAATTTATGAAATGATCTTCGACACACGTAGCAAACTACTTTTAGTTGAGTTATCTGTGTTTTAGCCTTCTACTATGTTGAGTTATTGGTCGCGTCATTCAAGTTAGAGTTTTTGGCACATGATAATAATAAGACATACTCTAAATTAGGTATCATTTAATATACATGCCATTTTTATTTTAAAGAGGTCTCAAAGTATCATTCTATAGAGAGATTGTCACTAAGTTTGTTCTACTTAAATACATAGACTTTTTAACATTATTACATGCTCTACATTTTTTTGTCTACTTCAATAAGAGTTAATTAGGTGGGGTGGGGTTGGGTTTGTTGCTTGAGAACAACTATAAGCTATTCCATGTCTCCTTAATCATATGCAAGTCTTGGTTTTGTATAGTAAGTTGTTGATATATTTAGGTAGTGATGTGTGTGAAGACACGAGGACCGCTCGGGCACTTGTTCTCCTCTTTAGGAGGTTCCCTCCCCCCCCCCCTTTGTATATACACCTATTGCCCTAATGGACTACTTATCTTTGTACATTCTCTAGTAATACATTCAGTATTGTGTGTTGTGCTCCAAGCTTCTTCTTCTTCCTTGTGTTGTTCGCATGCTTCCATAGATGTCTAACTCCAACAATTGGTATCAGAGCAGGTCGTCGCTTCATCTATGGCACCGTGGACACTCCTCCGTTTGCAGTCTAAGAATCACACGAATTTTGGTGAACATACTTAGCTTGATGCCGAACTCGCGATCTGAGCTCATTTTGACCTCTGAATGCACTATCGTAGCGCTTGTGCAGGCTATTTTGTCTTTTTGTGCCAAAGGTATATACTAGTTTCTGTTCGCCAATATAAGCGTCTCAAAGTGTGCTACAGGTCTAGCAAAATTCATCTGGGTAGTTCTGTTCAACTTTTTGAGATATTGTCAATTTTCTGCAGCAAGGTATTTTAGTCTCCGGCCATGGCTGAAAGCAGTGATGTATTCCGTATGTTGGCTGTTGAGGATAAGTTGGATGGTACCAACTACTTGTTATGAGCTTATATGATGCGACACGTGTTGGTTGCAAAAGGACTATGGAACATTGTGCAGGGTGTCAAAAAACGTCCTATCACACGTGCAATTGTTACAACTGCAGGTACTGAAGCTGATGCAGAAGGTGTCGAAGATGATGGTATTCTGCATATTCCTGTTCATGCTATGATTTCTGGTGCACCTACTGCAGAGCACATTCGCTGGGATGGCAGAGATGCCTAGGCACATGCATTGATAGCTTTGTCTATCAAACGTGCCATTATTCCTCACATTCACTCTTGCAGAACAGCTAAGGATGCTCGTGTTTCTTATCTCCAAAAACAGCTGGAGAGGGAGCACATGAATGAAGGTGATTCTATGGATAGTTTCCTAACGAAGATCAAAGACTTGAAGGAACAATTGATTTCTGCTGATGAGGGTATACCAGATAGCTCACTTGTGCAAACCGTTTTGAATGGTCTTCCTGATTTATATCAGAGGTTTGCTTCTACTCTTCGGTTGATGATGAAAGGCAATCCAAATGCCTTATCATTTGAGGAGTTAGTCTCTGTTCTGTTGTAGGAAGATCAGTCCAGGCAGAACAGGTCCATTATACGAGTTGCAGATCAAGCTTTCCTGGCTAGTCAGAAGGGCAAAGGAAAATGGAGCTCTTCATCTAGTAAGCAGAAATCTGCTAATTCTGCACATTCCAAGAAGGAAGATAAAGATGAGAAGAAATCAGAAAAGCAGGAATTATTTTGTAAGTATTGTAAAGGGAATGATCATATCATAAAGAACTGTCCAAAACTGGCTGCTAAAGAGGCAAAGAAGAAAGAGGCTGGAATGGTTGTTGCAGAGGCCTCTACACCAAGAATAGAGTCTGCTAATCTTGTGCAGGAAGAAGAATAGGCGTTTACTACCGTCTGCAGTTTTGACCCATCTTCTCGTGAGTAGTGCATGTCTGCAGTAGACTCAAATGTTTGGTATTTTGATAGTGGGGCGACCAAATATATTAACTCGCAATGCAGTTTCTTCTCTTCACTCGAGCCTGCCCCTATAGGGAATACTGTTACATGCACCAACAACTCCTCTTATCCTATTATCGGAGTTGGTAAGATCATTTTGACTACTGTTGATGGTAGTTCTTTCACTTGGTCAGATGCTTTATTTGTGCCAGGGATCAAGAAGAACCTGTTATCAATTTTTGCATTAGCCAAGATTGGCTTGTTTGTGAAATTTGTTGATGATAGGTGTACAGTTCATGATTTGTCAAATGACGATGTGATTATTGCTTCTGGCATTTTATGTCGTGGGTTGTATAAGCTCATAGACTATGAAAGATCTGTCAATGATTTGGCATGTGTAGTAAATGATTCTTAGGCTATGTCAGATGCAAAGCTTTGGCATGCATGCTTTGTTCATCTGAATTTTGCTAGTTTGCTACACTTGCAAAAATATGAAATGGTGTCCTCTTTGCCCAAACTTGAGGCACCTGGAAAACATGTTTGTGAAGGCTGTATTTTGGGCAAAATGCAGCGTTTGTCCTTTCCAAAAGATGGTTCAGTTCGGGCTACTCAGAAATTGCAGCTTGTAAATAGTGATGTCTGTGGTCCTATGCAGACACCTTCTTTTGGGAATTATCTTTACTTCGTGACTTTCATCGATGATTTTTCTAGGCATGCATGGGTATATCCATTGAAGGCAAAGTCCGAAGTGTTCATGTGCTTCAAAAAGGTTTTGGTTTTGGCTGAAAATCTGTCAGCATGTAAAATGGGCACCCTCCATTCTGATCGGGGGGGAATATATGTCTTCTGATTTCAATGCATTTCTGGCTGAACGTGGGATAAAACACCAGTGTACAATGCCGTATACACCTAAATAGAATGGAGTTGTTGAAGGAAAGAATAGGTCACTCATGGAGATGGCGAGGTGTATGGTCAATCTATCACTCCATATGAGGCTTGGCATGATCGAAAGCCATCTGTTGCTCATCTGTGTGATTTTGGTTGTTTGGCATATGCATTAATGCCTGAACAACATCGTAGAAAATTGGATGATAAAGCAATAAAATGTATTTTTGTTGGGTACAGTTCTGAAAGTAAAGGCTATCGCCTGTATCATCCACAGACTAAACGCATTCTGGTTAGCCGTGATGTTGTTTTGTGGAAGATGCTATTCAGCCATTGCTTTCATGTACTAAGGAGACATCTGTTAGCTCCAAAGACATGTATGATACTTTGCTGCCTCTTTTTATAGGTGGACAGTCTAGTGCTGGTCCCAATGAGGCAACTTCTCAGCCTTTGCAGGTTTCATGTGATGATGTAGATCATTCCATTTCTGATGCAGATTTACATGATGCGCTAGTTGATGAGAGAACTGATATTGATGAGGCAAAAATTATGCCAAAATTGCTGGTGTAGACTTTGCGTGACAACAAATTAGATGCACCTCTGTCATATCATACTCGTTCAAGCTCTCATAGTGCCTCTTTTGCATCAAATTTCTATGCTATGGCTTCATCTAGACTCTGTGATGAGAATGAGCATGTTTCATTTGATGAAGCACAAAATTCAGAAAATTGGATGGCTGCTATGCAATCTGAATATGATGCTATAATGAGGAATGGTACTTGGTCTTTATGTGACTTGCCTTCAGGCAAGAAGGCCATTGGCACTAAGTGGGTATACAAGTTGAAGCATAAACTGGATGGTAGAGTTGATAGGTATAAGGCTAGGCTTGTTGCAAAGGGTTATGCACAGGAAAGAGGCATTGATTTTGATGAGACCTTTGCACCAAATGGTGACTTGCATGAAGAAGTGTATGTTTTTCAGCCCCATGGCTTTGTGCAGAAAGGGCATGAAAACCAGGTGCGCAGGTTAAAGAAGGCATTATATGGTTTAAAGAAAGCACCACGTGTTTGGTATGAGAAGATACATGCCTATCTGATTGCACATGGTTTTGAGAACAGTCCAACTGAAAGCACCTTATATGTTAAGCGTGCTAATGATGTGCTTCTGATCATTGTTGTCTATGTTGACGACATGTTGCTCACTCGTCCTATTCAGAAGCATATTGCTGATTGTAAGGCTGATTTGCATGCCTCATTTGAGATGTCTGATTTGGGGCATTTGCATCACTATTTGGGCATTCAATTTATGCAAGTTGATGGTGGAATGGCTTTGTGTCAAACAAAATATATTGACACATTATTGTTGATATATTTAGGTAGTGATGTGTGTGAACACTCTAGGACCGCCGGGGCACTTTTTTCCCTCTTTAGGAGGTTTTTTCCCCCCGGCTTGTATATATGCCTATTGCCCTAATGGGCTACTTATCTTTGTACATTCTCTAGTAATACATTCAGTCTTGTGTGTTGTGCTCCAAGCTTCTCCTTCTTCCTTGTGCTGTTCGTGTGCTTCCGCAGACATCTAACTCCAACAATTGGTATCAGAGCAGGTCGCCGCTTCATCTAGGGCGTCATCTACACCTCTCCTGTTGCAGTCTCAGATTCACACGAAATTGGTGAGCATACCTTGGGTCTTTCAGAGATCAAAACGGCTTCGCTCTGTCGTGCCGAAATCGCGATCTGAGTTCGTTTTGGCCTCCGAACGGACTATCACAGTGCTTGTGCAGGCTATTTCGTCTTTTTGTGCCAAAGGTTTATACCAATTTTTGTTCGCCAGTATAAGCATCTCGAAGTCTGCTACAGGTCTAGCAGAACTCGTCTAGGCAGTTCCGTTCAACTTTTTGAGATACAGTCAATTTTCTGCATCAAGGTATTTTAGTCACCGGCCATGGCTGAAAGCAGTGATGTATTTCGTATGTTGGCTGTTGAGGATAAGTTGGATGGTACCAACTACCCATTATGGGCTTATATGATGCGACATGTATTGGTTGCAAAAGGACTATGGAACATTGTGCAGGGTGTTGAAAGACGTCCTGTTACACTTGCGACTACAGGTACTGCAAATACAGGTGCTTAAGTTGATGGAGATGGTGTCGAAGATGATATTCTGCAGATTCTTGTTCGTGCTGCTGTTTCTATTGCACCTACTGCAGAGAATATTCGTTGGGATGGCAGAGATGCCCAGGCACATGCATTGATAGCTTTGTCTGTCAAACGTGCCATTATTCCTCATATTCACTCTTGCAGAACAACAAAGGATGCTTGGGATACACTTACCACATTGTACCAGGCTACGAATGAGGCTCGTGTTGCTTACCTTCGAAAACAGTTGGGGAGTGAGCACATGAATGAAGGTGATTCTATGGACAGTTTTTTGACAAAGATCAAAGACTTGAAGGAACAATTGATTTCTATTGATGAGGTTATACTAGATAGCTCACTTGTGCAGACCGTTCTAAATGGTCTTCCTGATTCATATCAGAGTTTTTCTTCTACTCTTCGATTGATGATGAAAGGCAATCCAAATGCCTTATCATTTGAGGAGTTAGTCTCTGTTCTGTTGTAGGAAGATAAGTCTAGGTAGAACAGGTCCATTATGCGTGTTGCAGATCAAGCTTTCCTGGCTAGTCAGAAGGGCAAAGGAAAATGGAGCTTTTCTACTAGTAAGCAGAAATCTGCAAATGCTACACATTCGAAGAACCAAGACAAAGATGAGAAAAAATAAGAAAAGCAGAAATTGTTTTGTAAGTACACTAAAGGGAATGATCATATCATAAAGAACTGTCCAAAACTGGCTGCAAAAGAGGCAAAGAAGAAAGAGGCTGGAGCCTGCCCCTTCAGGGAATACTGTTACATATGTGAACAACTCCTCTTATCCTATCATGGGAGTTGGTAAGATCATTCTGACTACTGCTGATGGTAGTTCTTTCACTTTGTCAGATGCTTTATTTGTGCCAGGGATCAAGAAGAATCTGTTATCAGTTTCTGCATTAGCCAAGATTGGCTTGCTTGTGAAATTTGTTGATGACAGATGTACAATTCATGATCTGTCAAATGGCAATGTTATTATTGCTTCTGGCATTTTATGTCGTGGGCTGTATAAGCTCATAGACTATGGAAGATCTGTTAACGATTTGACATGTGCAGTTCATGATTCTCAGGCTATGTCAGATGCAAAGCTTTGGCATGCACGCTTTGGTCATCTGAATTTTGCTAGTTTGCTACGCCTGCAGAAATTGGATATGGTGTCTTCTTTGCCCAAACTTGAGGCACCAGGAAAACATGTATGTGAAGGCTGTATTTTGGGCAAAATGCAGCGTTCCTCCTTTCCAAAAGATGGTTCAGTTCGGGCTACGCAGAAATTGCAGCTTGTACATAGTAATGTCTGTGGTCCTATGCAGACACCCTCTTTTGGAAACTACCTTTACTTCATGACTTTCATTGATGATTTTTCCAGGCATGCATGGGTATATCCATTGAAGGAAAAGTCCGAAGTGTTCATGTGCTTCAAACAGTTTTTGGTTTTGGCTGAAAATCTGTCAGCATGTAAAATGGGCACCCTCCGTTCTGATCGAGGGGGGGAATATATGTCTTCTGATTTTAATGCATTTCTAGCTGAATGTGGGATAAAACACTAGTGTACAGTGCCGTATACACCTCAACAGAATGGAGTTGCTGAAAGAAAGAACATGTCACTCATGGAGATGGCGAGGTGTATGGTCAAGAGTCAGGCTTTACCACATAGTTTCTGGCTTGAGGCTGTCATGTGTGCAGCATATGTACTTAACAGGTATCCCACTAAAGCGCTGCAGTCTATCACTCCATATGATGCTTGGCATGACTGCAAGCCATCTGTTGCTCATTTGAGTGTTTTTGGTTGTTTGGCATATGCATTAGTGCCTGAACAACATCGCAGAAAATTGGATGATAAGGCAGTAAAATGTATTTTTGTTGGGTACAGTTCTGAAAGCAAAGGCTATCGTTTGTATCATCCACAGACTAAACGCATTTTGGTTAGCCGTGATGTTGTTTTTGTGGAAGATGCTATTCAGCCATTGCTTTCATGTACCAAGGAGACATCTGTTAGCTCCAAAGACATGTATGATACTTTGATGCCTCTTTTTATAGGTGGTCAATCTAGTGCTAGTCCTAATGAGGCAACTTCTCAGCCTTTGCAGGTTTCATGTGATGATGCAGATAATTCCATTTCTGATGCAGATGTACATGATGCACTTATTGATGAGAGAGCTGATATTGAGCAGGCAAGAACTATGCAATAATGGCTGGTGCAGACTTTGCGTGACAGCAAATTAGATGCACCTCTGTCATATCGTACTCGTTCAGGCTCTCATAGTGCCTCTTTTGCATCAGATTGCTATGCTATGGCTGCATCTAGTCTCTGTGATGAGAATGAGCGTGTTTCGTTTGATCAAGCACAAAATTCAGAAAATTGGATGGCTGCTATGCAATCTGAATATGATGCTATAATGAAGAATGGTACTTGGTCTTTATATGACTTGCCTCCTTGCAAGAAGGCCATTGGCACTAAGTGGGTATACAAGCTGAAGCCTAAACCGGATGGTACAGTTGACAGATATAAGGCTAGGCTTGTTGCAAAGGGTTATGCATAGGAAAGAGGCATTGATTTTGATGAGACCTTTGCACCTACATGCCATATGACTACTGTTCGGAGCATCTGTGCACTTGCAGCTCATCATGGTTGGAATGTACATCAGTTGGACATTAAAACTGCATTTCTGAATGGTGACTTGCATGAAGAAGTGTATGTTTTTTAGCCCCGTGGCTTTGTGTGAAAAGGGCATGAAAACCAGGTGTGTAGGTTAAAGAAGGTGGTTTAAAGCAAGCACCACGTGCTTGTTGATATATTTAGGTAGTAATGTGTGTGAACACTCTAGGACCGTCGGGGCACTTTTTTCCCTCTTTAGGAGGTTTTTTTCCCCCGGCTTGTATATACGCCTATTGCCCTAATGGGCTACTTATCTTTGTACATTCTCTAGTAATACATTCAGTATTGTGTGTTTGTGCTCCAAGCTTCTTCTTCTTCCTTGTGCTGTTCGCGTGCTTCCGTAGATGTCTATCTCCAACCATTGGTATCAGAGCAGGTCGTCGCTTCTTCTAGGGTGCCGTTGACACTCCTCCCTTTGCAGTCTTAGATTCGCACGAAATTTGGTGAGCATACTCAAGGTGTTTTCAAGATCAAAACCGCTTCGCTCTGTGGTGCCAAAATCGTGATCTGAGCTCATTTCGGCCTCCGAACGCACTATCGCAGCGCTTGTGTAGGCTATTTCGTCCTTTTGTGCCAAAGGTATATACCAGTTTCTGTTCGCCAGTTTAAGCGTCTCGAAGTCTGCTACAGGTCTAGCAGAACTCGTCTCGGCAGTTTCGTTCAACTTTTTGAGATACAGTCAATTTTTTGCATCAAGGTATTTTAGTCACCGGCCATGGCTGAAAGTAGTGATGTATTCCGTATGTTGGCTGTTGAGGATAAGTTGGATGGTACCAACTACCCATTATGGGCTTATATGATGCGACATGTACTGGTTGCAAAAGGATTGTGGAACATTGTGCAGGGTGTTGAAAGACGTCCTGTTACACCTGTAACGACAGGTACTGCAAATACAGGTATTGGAGCTGATGAAGATGGTGTCGAAGATGATATTCCGCAGATTCCTGTTCGTGCTGCTATTTTTGTTGCACCTACTGCAGAGCAGATTCGTTGGGATGGCAGAGATGCCCAGGCACATGCATTGATAGCTTTGTTTGTCAAACGTGCCATTATTCCTCACATTCGCTCTTGCAGAACAGCAAAGGATGCTTGGGATACACTTACCACTTTGTACCAGGCTAGGAATGAGGCTCGTGTTGCTTACCTCCGAAAACAGTTGGAGAGTGAGCACATGAATGAAGGTGATTCTATGGACAGTTTTCTTACAAAGATCAAAGACCTGAAGAAACAATTGATTTCTGCTGATAAGGTTATACTAGATAGCTCACTTGTGCAGACAGTTCTGAATGGTCTTCCTAATTCATATCAGAGTTTTGCCTCTACTCTTCGATTGATGATGAAAGGCAATCCGAATGCCTTGTCATTTGAGGAATTAGTCTCTGTTCTGTTGCAGGAAGATCAGTCCAGGCAGAACAGGTCCATTATGCGTGTTGCAGATCAAGCTTTCCTGGCTAGGCAGAAGGGCAAAGGAAAATGGAGCTCTTCATCTAGTAAGCAGAAATCTGCAAATGCTGCACAATCGAAGAACCAGGATAAAGATGAGAAGAAATCAGAAAAGCAGAAATTGTTCAGCAAGTACTGTAAAGGAAATGGTCATATTATAAAGAACTGTCCAAAACTGGATGCTAAAGAGGCAAAGAAGAAAGAGGCTGGAATGGTTGTTGTAGAGGCCTCTACACCAAAAACAGAGTCTGCAAATCTTGTGCAGGAAGAAGAATGGGCATTTACTACTTTCTGCAGTTTTGACCCATCTTCTCATGATCAGTGCATGTCTGCAGTAGACTCAGATGTTTGGTACTTTGACAGTGGGGCGACCAAACATATTACCTCACAACGTAGTTTCTTCTCTTCACTCGAGCCTGCCCCTACAGGGAATACTGTCACATGCGCCAATAACTCCTCTTATCCTGTTATGGGAGTTGGTAAGATCATTCTGACTACTTCTGATGGTAGTTCTTTCACTTTGTCAGATGCTTTATTTATGCCAGGGATCAAAAAGAACCTGTTATCAGTTTCTGCATTAGCCAAGATTGGCTTGGTTGTGAAATTCGTTGTTGACAGGTGTACAGTCCATGATCTCTCAAATGGCGATGTGATTATTACTTCTCTCATTTTATGCCGTGGGCTGTATAAGCTCATAGACTATGAAAGATCTGTGAATGATTCGGCATGTGTAGTTCATGATTCTCAGGCTATGTCAGATGCAAAGCTTTGGCATGCACGCTTTGGTCATCTAAATTTTGCTAGTTTGTTACGCTTGCAGAAATCTGAAATGGTGTCCTCTTTGCCCAAACTTGAGGCACCTGGAAAACATGTTTGTGAAGGCTGTATTTTGGGCAAAATGCAGCGTCCTTCCTTTCCAAAAGATGGTTCAGTTTGGGCTACACAGAAATTGTAGCTTGTACATAGTGATGTCTGTGGTCCTATGCAGACACCCTCTTTTGGAAATTACCTTTACTTCGTGAATTTCATTGATGATTTTTCCAGGCATGCATGGGTATATCCATTGAAGGAAAAGTCTGAAGTGTTCATGTGCTTCAAACAGTTTTTAGTTTTGGCTGAAAATCTGTCAGCATGTAAAATGGGCACCCTCCGTTCTGATCGAGGGGCGGAATATATGTCTTTAGATTTTAATGCATTTCTGGCTGAACGTGGGATAAAACACCAGTGTACAGTGCCGTATACACCTCAACAGAATGGAGTTGCTGAACAAAAGAAGAGGTCACTCATGGAGATGGCGAGGTGCATGGTCAAAAGTCAGGCTTTACCACATAGTTTCTGGCTTGAGGCTGTCATGTGTGCAACATATGTACTGAACAGGTGTGCCACTAAAGCGTTGTAGTCTATCACTCCATATGAGGCTTGGCATGACCGCAAGCCATCTGTTGCTCATCTACGTGTTTTTGGTTGTTTGGCATATGCATTGGTGCCTGAACAACATCGCAGAAAATTGGATGATAAGGTAGTAAAATGTATTTTTGTTGGGTAGAGTTCTGAAAGTAAAGGCTATCGTCTGTATCATCCATAGACTAAACACATTCTGGTTAGCCGTGATGTTGTCTTTGTGGAAGATGCTATTCAGGCATTGGTTTCATGTACTAAGGAGACATCTGTTAGCTCCAAAGACATGTATGATACTTTGATGCCTCTTTTTACAGGTGGACAGGCTAGTGTTGGTCCTAATGAGGTGTTGGCATACAAAGCAACAGAGGAGTCATGCACAATACGGCAACAAGGCCAAATCATTTTTTCCCCATGGATTATTTACAACTCAAGTGATTTTAATCACTACACAAACATTGTAAATCCCGTTTTTGGTAGAATAGACTCCATTTTGTGCAAGCCGAGGAGTCCTCGAGCTTGAGGAGTATTAGAACTAGCGACATATCAATTTTCATAATTTTTAGACTCTGTTTGAGCCCTCAAATAGACTCTAGAACCTAATTTTTAACTAGGCCGGACACTAGGTCTGGACAAGACCAAAGCTAGTTAGAAAACTATAAAAAGAGCTAGAGAGCTCATTTTTGGGGTTAGATTGTTTGTGAATTGAGCTTATGTAAGAAACCTTTTGATTAATGCAAAGAACTTCATTGTTCCTCTCCTTGTTCTTGCCTTGCGTGCGCGTGTGTGTGTATGTGTGTGCATGCTTGTGTGCTTCTCACCCACGCACTTGTGCCTTCACTTGCTCATAGTCTTCATACTAGTCCTCACGTCTCCACGGATTGACAATTATGAGGTGAATCTTTTCACGTTGGTACTCACCATTGTGCTAGAGTGACACCAAATTTGGCGCCGTTGCCGGGGAGAGAGCTTTGAGGACGAGCGTGTGATGGTAAGACGTCGAGTTGAGACATTGGAGTTATAGGTAATATCCTTCTTTCTCTTAATTTTTCTTCATTTTTTCCTTACTTTCGCATCACCATCATCACCATCATCATCTCCACCATCTCCCACCTCCATCTCCATCTCCACAAAAAATTTCAGTTTTTTGGTCATATTACACCCCCCACCTCATTTCCCTCATTTCATTGTGAGAGAGAGCGAGAGAGAGCTTGCATGCTATCTGTTTTTGGTGTGTTTTTGAGCTTTTGTTGCAGGAACTTGCTGTACCACCTCCTCCAGCAGTGTGCGCAGGTACGACAGACTCTGCACAGGTCCCGGGACGACGACCTCTGTCTGTCGCGACAGACAGAAAAACTTAAAATTTTGTGAATGCATGTTTGGCACGGTAACATACACCATTAGTGCACTCTAAATCACTAGAAGTTTCTCAAAAATTTGCGTTTTTTCAGTCTATCGCGACAGACACCGTCTATCGCGACAGACACTGTCTATTGCGACAGACACCATCTATCGCGACAGACAGAGACCCACGATAGACACCGTCTATCGCGACAGACCAAAATTCCACGACAGACAGCGTCTATCGCGACAGACACCGTCTATCGCGACAGACAGAAATCCACGATAGACCCCGTCTATCGCGACAGACACCGTCTATCGCGACAGACCAAAATTCCGCGACAGACAGAAATCCACGATAGACCCCGTCTATCGCGACAGACACCGTCTATCGCGACAGACAGAAATCCACGATAGACCCCGTCTATCGCGACAGACACCGTCTATCGCGACAGACCAAACTTCCACGATAGACAGCGTCTATCGCGACAGACACCGTCTATCGCGATAGACAGCCCCCACGATAGTTTGTGTCTATCGCGACAGACACCGTCTATCGCGACAGACAGACATTTTCAGCAAAAATTAAGGGGTAAATTTTTGGAAATTTAGGCTAAATTTTGGGCATATTTGCACTCTCAAATACTCATACACTTACAAAGGCCTTAGAAAAACGCATTGAAACCCCTGAAAGGTTCTGTTTGTCTAAGTTAACCCCCTAAACCCTGAATGGTCATTAAAAGGGGGAACAAGGGTCATTAAAAAAGTGTCTAAAATAAATTGTCTGTCAATTGAAAGGTCAACTTGGAGCTAATCTTGAGACTGATGCAAGTCTATTGAGAAGCAATTGAGAGCGTCCAAGCAAGGGTTTTGCGCAAGCTTGAGAATCAACTTCTCGAGCACTAAAGAGCAAGGTTCAACAAGAAAGGTCGGAATACTCTCAACTCCTCTTCGTCAATTCCTAGCTTAGGCTAAGAACGATTAGAAGTAGGAGTAAGTCAGGGCGATGATAGGCAACTATCAAGTTGAAGCATACCTAAACTTTCAAGCTCAAGCTAAGGGCATAATCCTTGTACTGTCGAGAATTTTAAAGGGAAAGAACTTAACGTGGAACGATCAACTGTAAGTGCGAAACAACATTCAAATATTCCTGACGACGTGAGATCAGACAAGACCTTAAAAACGATAAAATAACTAAAAAGAACCAAGCGACTAATATAAAGTAACCAGCAACGAGGTTGTACTCTGGGCAAAGAACTGTGCTACTTAGATAGGCATATGAACCTTAGATCAGGACGACATCTAGTAAGGGAGAGACAAAGCCTCAGATCTTCAGAGGCCAGTGTTAACCACACTGCTAGGTCTTGGGCCCAGCAGTTGAGCCACCACTCATACTACCCTAGCTCTGAGACCAGTGAGTCAGAGATGTCCCAAGGCATGGACAGACCTACAGGAAGTTCAGGTGTGCCTTACTTGTACAGGGTAGAAGGCCCTTACAAAACACAGTTGGAATACCTTAGGACCAACCGATTAGGTGCTAGCATCTATGAGGACGGCCTAGGAAGATCCGTGGTCCAGATTAAAAACCCTGACCAATCCATAGGACTAGAGCACCCAGCTGTCAAGTTTGAAAACGGTGCATACCTGGACAAAGAAGGAACCACATACGTAGTCACCAGTCACCCAGATAGGACAGATGAATTTGGAAATGTAATCTCAGAAGCGGACTTAGGTGACTTGGAACAAGGAAACATGGGAGTAGAACCTAGAACACCCCGAGGCAAATCTGTTCTCACTAGGATTATCACACCTGAGTGGGTTCCCCAAGACAACAAGAGCATAGAGTTGCTCCTCAATCGAGAAACTGACGAAGCCTTCTGGAGGTATAAATCTAATCAGCCAACTGATATAAAAACTATCATGATCTATGAGTTTAAGGATCCGGATAGCCCAGGTAGAGTGACCTACTTAGATCACACTTCGGAAAGGATCTTTGGGGTGACAAAAAATGATAGGCATGCTTACACTTGGAAGGGTGAATTCATTTTCCCTCAACCAAGATCGAATGTATCCTATGGTCACCCTAGAGCTGGAACATCCCAAGCTCATGGAATGCAACGAGACAGAAGTAGAGATAGACCAGAAGTAAGCTTTGCCAACCCAGTGGGCAGAGAAAGAACGAGGACGGAGATGAATAGGGTAGAACCTGAGGTGCTTAGAGCTCACAGGAACCAAAGAAATGTGGATGGATTCCCTCTGCCGAGACCTAGAGAGCACGCAAGAACTCTGAGACCGACTCAGCTAGTTAAGTCCATGAAGAATTACTTCGATGGCACAGGAGATCCCTATGATCATGTGGCAGAGTTCAAGCAAGTCTTGAGAGCTGAACAGGTGGAGGATCTATTCACGCAGTACAATGCCTTCGGTCTAACCCTTAGGAACACAGCACTTACATGGTTTCAGCCATTGGATGAGCGCCAGTTCAGGAGCATAGACCAACTCCTAGAGGCATTTATTATTGAATTCTCCAAGAGTGGCATAAGACACAATACCTCCTCACTGATTCACAGCTTCAAGCAAACCCCTCAAGAGACCGTGAGACTTGCAGGAAGAAGATTTAGGCAATACCTTGAAAGATGTCCTGTTTCGGAGCTACCCACATCTGCCAAACAAGTAGCCTTATTCCTTGATGGATTGCTGAGTACGAAATTGAGATCCTATGTGTATCTGAAAGACCCTAGGACTATAGAAGAGTGTGTACACATGTGCATTGACATTGAAGATAACCTAGGGGAAGAACTAGAGCTTTCCAAAATCTACAAAGATTCAGATAGTGCATCTAGTCACTCTTCCACGCAATCCACATCAATTGACGAACTCGCAGAGAAAGTAGCTCAGAAATTAGGTGTAACTAGCAAACAAATCCCAAGGTTTGCCCCTGTGAAAAGGTGCTATACATGCGGTGGTGACCACATGGCGAACGTCTGTCCCATTATGGCTCAGCCCCAAGTAAATCCTAGTAGCCAGTACTGCACCATAGAACGGAGATACACCAATCACACCGCACAAGATTGCCCATACAACAAGCAGGCAGTTAGGCAACCCCACCCTCAGCCATACCCTCAGCAGGGAAGATACCAGAACCCGTACCCTCCACAACCATATGGCAGGCCACAACAAAATTTCCAACCACAATATCAAAACCAACAAAGGCCTCAGCCTGTGCTAGCACAACAACCCCCAGCCCCAGCTAATGTGATTCCGGTAAAGTATACTGCTGCAGAAGAGAACCTGAATAGAGCTATAGTCCCTGTAACATCCTTGCTTTCTGAAAGTGACCCGAGTGACCATAGCTTTGATTCTACACATGTTGATAGCCCCCAGGCCTACTACATGCAGTCTCCTGAGCATGGTGAGTCCTATTATAGCGAAGAGACAAACGAACCTAGTTGGGAGTCAGATTACACGAACGTCATGTATGCAAACCCCAACCCTAGGCCTCAACCTAGGCAAGTAAGACCTCCATTCCCAAGAGGACCGTGCTACAGATGCCAAGGAGATCACCTCATTCGTGATTGCCCCTTACCTCCACTTACACAAAACCAGTCAGTGACGATCCAAGGCTTCTGCCAAGATTGTGGAAAAGAGCATCTCTTACGAGATTGCCCAAAGAACCCCAATAATATGCCAAAAATCACGCCTATCAATGTTATTGAGTTAGTGGTAGATTCCAGCGGAAGTGTTACTTCCATTGCACCCGTACAGGTAGTCACGAGAGCTCAAGCAGTGCAACAAAACCAAGGGGTAGGCAAGGAAAAGAGCCCAGACGCTAGCGATACTGAGAGCCAAAATAAAACGAGAACAAGAGCTTGGAGAGATAGTCGCGAACGCATGAAAAGGCAATGGGCAAAGAAGATGAGTGAACTTGAGGAAAGTCTACGAGAAACCAAGGCTAAAATCATAGAGATCACATCTCAACCGCACTCTCACACATTCCCACCGCTACCATCCCCATCACCCTCCATCCCTCCACCCTCTAAGACACCCCATGTAACCCACCCACCACCCCAAACAGGATCAGTATTAGCTGATCCCACTCCTGAAGACATAGACATGATGCTTAAAGCATATCAGGCCAGAATCCAAGAAGGGCCAAACGTCACGGATCATGACAAGTGCTATCCCAGAGCTGACCTAGAGATAGAAAGAACCAAGCTGTGCGCGAAAATGGTCGCATTGGCTCAGACTATGTTTGAAGCCAGTCGCCTTTTCAATTACTCGGGCTCAGCCAAGACGCAATTACACTTGGATGGATTCCTAGAGAAGTTAGAGGGAATAATTGCAAGATCTGCCAAGGAAGAAAAAAATCAAGAAAAAGACAAAGCAAGCAAAAACATGAACCATCCCCCATCGGAAGTTTATGTGGCCAATTCCACTAAACCAGACAACTTCCCCTCCTTAGAAAGAATAGAGAGGCTAATTGCACAATCAGAAAAGGAACCTGCCCCTCAAAGAAAGGAAAGGGCAAGAGAACGGATAAGCAAGCCTCTTCAGGAAGCCCATGTGCCTCCTCAAGAAGCTTATCTTCCCCCCCAAAAGGCACATGAGCCTCCCTCGAAAGCTTGCGTACCTCCACAGGTTGCCTACATTCCTTCTCAGGGAGTGTATGAGCCTGTTCGGAAAAGTGATAGAATAAGCCCTCCTTCCCAGGTTGCTTATGCGCCTAATTCTACGGAGCCAGACACTTCTTCTTCTATGAATCGGTTTGCACCAGACTTCCTACGAGAGATTCAAGAAGACAAATGGGATAACGAAAGTGAAGTCGCCTCTCCCTTTGAACTTGTGGATGATGCACACGACCAATTCCCACAAGACATCCCATCTATTTACGGGGAACATGAGAGTACTCAATCTCACGAGAGATTGGACTTTGAATCTAATTCCATACAAGAGTTACCCCACTTCACAGGACCATGGGAAGCAAAGTCCACCTGTATGAGAGCACCTACAGTCATGGTAAGAAACGAAGATTCAGTCATACCTAGGAACACAGAGGTAGTGAAGAACACTAACGTGCAGTGCAATCTCAAGTTAGAAGAGCTACTCAGGGTTAGACCTGAATTATGGAAACATGTAGCCAAACAAGTACCAGAGATAGCAAAACCTCGTTCCCAGGTAGGATCCCATAGGACAGTGCCAGAAATTCCCTTGGATAAGCTAGGAGATATGTGTGAAGGTGAAGAAGGGAACACCTATCTTCCTATCACCTACCAGGAGTACACCACCAAGGCAATTTTGGACTCAGGTGCAGGAGTTGCAATTGCCACTACTTCCCTATGGAAGCGTTGGGGCAAGCCGGCACTCAGGCCAACGAGAATGAAATTGCAGATGGCCGATGGTCACATAGAGAGACCCCTAGGATTGCTAGAAGGAATAACTCTCACCACTTGTGGTGTCGAGTTTGAGCATACATTTGCCATATGCGACTTCAGCAAAAATCATGCCTATGAGATGATTTTGGGAAGACCATTTATGCGACAGTTGCAAGTGGTACAGGATTGGGGAACCAACTCCTTGTATTTGCAAAACTTGGGTGTTACGACCAAAGTCAATCTCAAGGATTATTCTCATAGAGATGTCCCTCCTATCCAATGGAATCCCATCCATAGAACCAAAGATGATACAGAATCGGTGCATTCCATAGGGTCTGGATCTTCATGGATGCATGAAGACACTCACTTATGGATGTGCAAGGTAGCAGTAGAAGAAGAGAAGAGAGAGAAAGCCAGAGAGGTAGGTGCGAAAGAAACCCATAGATCAATCCAAGACCCAGCCTATGCACCTGTAGTTTTTCCAGACAAAGAATTTGAACCTCATGGTTGGGCAGAAATTTTAGCAACAATGGACGTAGCCATCAATGAAGAACAATGGAAACCTCACTATGATGAGGATGGCTATGACATTTCAGTCTTCTCCATAGAGCCAATCATGGGAGAGGCAATTCTAGAAGAATGCGAACCTAGCCCTGATGCATTTGAGGATGCAAGCGACTCCGATCTAGAGTCAATCATTATGGACCCACCATTTGCATCAGATGAAGAATACTTCCATGAAGTAGAATTTCAACCCCAGAGGCATGGAGAGGTTACAAATGATGTAAGATTAGCAACACATGTGACCCCGAAGGAAGAAGGAAATAAACGAAAGAAGAGAGAAGCCTCACCAGAAGAGGAAGAATCTTTGTTTGAGGTCCCAGAAAATTTTAAGAAGTATGAGATAGATGACAGGAGAGTCATGATAAGAATGCCTAAACGAGAGGCACAATCAGGAGAGGCCTATGATAACAAAGAAACCACCAAGAAAATAGTAGTGGCCCTAGAAGAAGGAGAGGAGAGATGCACGTACATAGGCCATGACCTAACAGAGGAAGAAGAGCATGCGTTGATAGCCTTGCTAAGAGAATACAGAGATGTATTCGCTTGGAGTTACAAGGATTTGAAAGGTGTTGACCCCGATATATGCTCACACACTATCCCCATGACCTCAGATGCTAAACCCTCTAAGCAAAAGCCCTATACTTATAACGATAATTACGCTGCTAAGATCAAAGAAGAGATAGATAGATTGGTTGAAGCTGGATTTATCTATGAAATTGAGCACACTGAATGGGTATCCCCCATCGTAGTGGTGCCCAAGAAGAATGGCAAGCTGCGTGTGTGCATTAACTTGAAAAAGGTTAATGCAGCCACAATTCGAGATAACTATCCGCTTCCCATCACAGAACATCTCTTAGAAAGAGTGGCAGGCAAGGAAGTGTACAGCTTCCTTGATGGATTTTCGGGCTACAATCAAGTAGCCATAGCCCCAGAGGATCAGCATAAGACAGCCTTTGCCACAGAATGGGGCATTTTTGCTTTTAGAGTAATGCCATTTGGGCTTACCAATGCACCAGCTACCTTCCAGAGGCTGATGTGCCATGTGTTTAAGGAGTTCCTGAGGAAGAGTGTAGCTCAGTGATGAGTAGCACCTCCTTTAATGTCAATCCGGGAAGACGTGAGGATGGTATGAAGACCTCGAGCAAGTGGCGGCACAAGTGCGTGAGTGAGAAGCACACAAGCATGCACACACATACACACACACGCGCACACACGGCAAGACAAAGAGAGAGAATCAATGGAGCTCTTTAGATTACTTTCACAAGCTCTTACAAGTTCGTTTCAATTACAATCCAACCTCAAAAATGAGCTCTCTAGCTCCTTTTATAGTTTTTGACTAGCTTCTGGCCCTGTCCAGACCTAGTGTCCGGCCTAGTTAAAAATTAGGTTCCAGGGCTTATTTGGGGGCTCAAACGAGATCTAAAAATTATGAAAATTGGTACGAAACTACTTCTAAGGCTCCTCAAGCTCAAGGACTCCTTGGCTTGCACAAAATGGAGCTACAAAAATGTGAAATGAGATTTACAATGACTATTAGTGATAAAAATCACTGTTGTTGTAGGGATTTCTTCTAGTGATCTGCCATACATATCTTCAAGCTCCCTACTTGCTCTTCTTCCCTGCATGTCCATCTCTCTGATTTGCATTAATGTTTTGAAAAAATATTGGCCTACTTGCCAGATCTTCTTTGACTGCCCTGTTTGCTCGTGCTGTCCCTTCGCTCTGACTCCCTTCTTTGACTTTCACGTCTTGTAGTTCCTGATGTACCAAGGCTACTGCCAACACCCCCCCCACTCTCGCGTCTGTCGCCCCTGACAGACCCTTGTCTAGCTGCTTTTTGTACGTAGTATTGTACAACATCGGCGGCGAGGTGGTGTTCTTCGAACCTGAGTCCCCTTGCTAGATCTGTCAGCAATGCATCCCAATTGACTGGCCCTGGGACATCTGGATGTGGCACCCGTAACTGCTCTGAGTGAATGGTTCGCTCCACAGCAAATAAATGGAGGAGATGTGAGGGTCTGGGTACAAATATTTCTGAGTGGTATTCCCAGAACCCTGTTATGAACATCTCTTCGAATGTTTGTTTAAAGCAGGCTGGGAGGTATTTTATTCTGGCGTGCCAAGCGTATATCACCTCTATGGGAGGAGTGGTGCTCATGTCATAAACTAAATCTTGGTTTCCTGTAAGGAATCCGACGCCTGAGAAGTGTGGGTCCTGGATATTCTTGAATGTCCTGAATGTACTAAGCATTAACTCAAAAATTTTCATGCACATCTGGGCCATTACATCAGGGGTATTCTTTAATCGGATGCTCCAGTGCCGTATAGTGGAGATCATGTAATTGACGGTGGGAGGCCCTTGAGGGGGTGCTAGATAGACGTAGTTTAACCATTTGGCGCATCCCTTGATATTCTTGACTGCAATGGTAAACTCTGGCCATGTACGTCTGCGGAGTACAGGAACGTAACAAGGGTTATATTTAATAAAAAGAGGCATATTCGTCCAGGTGCGAACCATCTCCGGATAGGTTTCGAGGAGTCGGATCCTCCAAGTGGGTTGATGAATGGATCCTTTTTTAGCACTCTCCGGGATGTCATCTGGCCCAAATTGTGTAGCAAACGTTGGAGGTTTGCCACATTTATGTTGGATTTCTGCATTGTAGTCCGCCAGGAGTATACAATAGGGCACGTATTGATCATCATTGGTTCCGATCCATCTATGGTGGGACATGCTGCGGAAGTATTCTGATTTAATAATAGTGTCCTCTATCTTTGCCATAGATTGGATCTGAACTGCCACTCGATCTTCATGAGTTGATGCCGTTTTCTCTAATGTTTGGAGCCACTCAGGTACTTCGATTTCTAACGTATCCATTCCTTCTGCGGTTTGCTCACCACCTGGCATTGGCATAGGAACGTAAGGTTCCTCATACGTCTCATCTACCTCGATGGGTACCAAATCCTCGGGTTCTGGTTCGACAACTGGAGAGGGTTGCCTTTCATGTGTGAGTAATCTTGCCTGTAATTCGGCCACCTGCTCTTTCAATGCCTTGACTTCCTCTGAAGTCGTGGTCGTTTCTGTGACTTTGGGTGCTGTCTGTTGCTCTTGGAGTTGATTGCGCAGCGCATCCCGTTCCTTTTCCAAGTCATCATGAGCTTCTAATAGATCTGCATAGCTGTCCAAGATGGTCTTCATTGTCTCTGAGGGCACAGCTTTAAACTGCTCTGGCTCAATTTCGTGTGGAGAGCCTTCCATTGCAGCTTCTAGATTTGCTTCATTTTGCTGCTGCAATCTCTTGTTTTCCTCAAGGGCGGCCGCCATGTGTTTTCTGAGAAGTGCCAGGTTACGCCGGACTTTGAGATTATCGGCTTGGTATACCTCGAGCAAAGCTTCTAGTTGTTTGGCACCTGATTCTGTCGAGGGTTGGGGTGCCGCCAATAAGGTTTGGTGAGCCTGCTCAAGCGTCGTGTAGCGTTGATTCAGTTCTGCATTTTCTGTTTGTAGAATGAGAAATTGTCTTTGTAAGTTTTGATGGTGCGTTTCCAGATTCTGATACCGGTTGTCCAGAGCTTTGTACTCATGCTGGAGCTGGTGTACACATTGGTTTAATGCTAAGAATATGTTATTTACATTAAATAATGCTGGGAAGGGTGAAGATGCAGGGGGAATGGGGGCGGGAATGGGAGAGGTGAATGATGTGGATGTAGGCGGAGATGTGGGTGGAGGGGGTATGGGTGATGAAGGTGGCATGGGGGGAGGGAGCGGTGCTGTGGCAGGTGATGTTTCCATCGTGTCGACTGTTTGAGTGACGGTGTAGATGGGAATCGTTGGTGGAGTGGATGTGACATCGGTGAACAGGGTGGTGAAGGTGGGCATGGTGACACCCCCGTATTGGATTCCCGGAGAGAGTGGGATGCCCATGACAATGGTAGTGGTAGTGGATGTGGTAGTGCTAGTGTCCTGTGGTGGGGTGGATTGTGTAGTGTGAGGTGGGGATGGAGGTGACAATGGTGCTTCGTGATATTCTTCTGCTTGCGCTGACTCGCCTGGTGCTGATGTATTGATGTGAATTTGCTTTCCGGACCTCTTGGGACGAGCAGGAACTCTTTTTTCAAACCTGTGGATGTAGGCCATTGCCTCATGAATGGCCTCGTCCAGTCCTACAGCGTCGGCATGAAGGTTCATGGACTCAATGAACAACTCGTCCACACCTTCCTCCGCTAGCAAGTCGTTCATGAGTCTTTTGCCCTGTTCTAGAGACATCTTATGCTGTTCCTGAACCAGTCGCATGGTTCGATATAGTCTCTTGATTTGTGCCGAATATGCTGGGGCACTTGCTAACTCGGAGAGTTCGTCATATTCTTGATGTTGTTCTTCGTCGGCTTCTTCTTCGTCTCCTCCTGCCTCTTGTTCATCTACATCGACTTCTACAACTTGGGGTTGGGTGGGGGCCGATGTAGTTTTGGGTTGTGGTTCCTGAGCTCGCGCTGCTTCCGCTTCGAGGTTAGAGTCATAGATTAATGTGGCAATTTCTTCATCCGTGAGGTCCTCAAGAGTAAATCCCTGCGGGAATTCCAAATCGGATGGAATGGGTGGAAACACCAGATTAGGCCCCTCCGTGCTTGGTCGTGGTAGTCGGATTGTGAATGGCCTAACTCGTCGTGTCTGGGGAGGGGTGATTTCTGGTGTAGCGGTAGCTCCCCTTGGTTGGGCACAGGGTAGTTGGACTCCCCCCCTCATCTTCTTTGATGGGGGACCAGCTGCTGATAGTCTTCGTTGGAATTCTTGGACTCGGGACCATACGAGTGCCCGCTGAACAGGCACATCATAAGCCAAGCATCTGTAGATTATTCTGGTCAGAGCACAACACCCGTGGAGCACATTCTTCTGTTTCTTGTTCCACCTTTGATGTGCTAGGTGGATCTGGTCTATGATCCAGTGTGGCACATTGATGGGCAGGCTTTCGGTTTCTGCTAGATATAAACTGAACCATATTTTTTTCGGGGGCATTGTGAATCGTTCTTGGGCGGGAAACGCAAAGTGTTGCATGATGGTTCGCAGGTGAAGTGCAATGGTAGGTGTCATTGCTACCATATCCTTCAACTTATTCAGATCCTTGTGCTTCATGCGACCTGGGACCATGGTTTCCTTTTCTGTTGGGATGTGCATGCCATACATTCCCAATGCTTCTCTTACCAGATTGAGATCCAGCTTGAACCTTTTAAGCTCATTACCCGGCAGCAGTGATGGCAACACAAAGGTGCTGTCGCCTCCTTTGGCCCTGCTTGGCGTGATTGTACTGATCAGATATGAACATCGTAAAAAATCCGGCTTTGGTATGTGAGTCCTGAAATAACTTTCCACACCTGCTTTGACCCAAACTGATCTCATGACTTCGGCATTTTGGTAGCTTTCAAATTCGCGTGTGAAAAAGTGGTATCGACCCCATTTGCCATTGAATTCCAATTCTGCTTCCCAGAAGTAGGTTCCATCGCCCAGTGGTCCAGCAACATCACTGAACCAATGCGCATGCTTACCTACTTGAGAAGTGTGCCCTTGAGGAGGATCCTGGATGGGGAGCACATGCACTTCTCGAAGCTCTTGCGGTCTTGCGGTGAGGCGTGGCTCAAGGAGAAGTGTTTCTATGTCCACGATCTGGGGACCAGATCCGGCTTGAGAGCTGGTACCTGCTTCTGCCATGGCCTGTTTGCTGATTGGTTCTGTGAGAATATAGAACCAAGTGTTAACATCGTAATGGACAAAATAAATCCGTTGTTGTCCCCGTTACCACATTAACATGAGATGGATGATGAGTTAGTGGTTAGTAAGTGCATGAAGACAGTGTGTGTAGTTAGTGCTTGTGTTGTCCTAGGAGACTACTGCAGTTAGTAAGTGGGTACGGATTTACACATTGGGGTCGGGGGGTTTATTACAGGCCCTAGGCTGCCAAATGCAGTGAGTGGGCTTTGCCTTCGGTTTCGGAGAGTCTTTACAGAGCCTTCTCGGTGTCGTGGTTTGCAGATGAGGCCTTTTTGGGACCCATTTACAATTGATTACATGTACGCTCTTGGGTTTTGGTGTGTACATGAGTGTCGAGAACGAGTGAAATCTGGCAGTATGCGTCACTGCGTTATGCTGTTTAAGTTGTGGCCTCAGCGTAGCTACTTGTGCCATCAAGCAAGCCTTAGGCACCCAAATTTGTCTTGATTGTGGGCTTGCCTTCATCGACTTCTTGGGCACCCAAATAGATTTTACTTTAGCAGAAGAATTTCTGAAAGACTTCTTATTAGCGTTGCGTTGTTGGTCACTAATAAGAGGCTTTGCCCCTGTAGTTGACGGTGGTGCAACTGGTCGTTCGCCTTTCCGCACCCATACCTGGTCTATTTTCTGGGCTGTTCTGCTGCGCAGGTACTTTTGATCTCTGACATAGGTAGTACCCTGCTTCTTCTGCCTTTGATCCACCTTGGGTTGCTGCCTCCTTCTAGCCTTTGGAAAAGAAGGGAGTTCCGTTGTCTTCTTGACTCCTTTTTTGCAAATATCATTCCTCTGCAACACATAGTTTTGGACAAGAACAGCATGGTCATCTTCATGTGTACCCCTGGAAGGACCAGGAGTCTGTGCCTTTCCTAGTTCCTTGAGTGCTCCATTGTCTAATTCTACTGTAACTCGACTATGATTGACCCAAACCTGGAGAAGTCCACTTCTTAGGTTTAGATTGACTGCTTGGTCATAGATCCAATCCTGACCCAAGACGAGAGGTTCAGTGAGCTCCTCATCTTGACACACTAGTACTTTAACGGTCATTGCCTCCTCGTGAATGTAGAGGGGAAGTTCCACCTCACCCATGCAAGGGGTTTCCACGCCTCCCAATCCTATGAGGTATGCTTCCACAGGATGGACAGTTAACTGTAACTCTTGACAGTAAGACAACTTAACAGCGCTAGTGGCAGCACCTGAGTCAATCAAGGCTCTTACAGTCCTTGTACTCTTTCCTTGTCCTATGTCTATGGTTATGAAAGGACGTCTATCAATTATTCTATTCGAGCTTGTTCCTGCAACTTCACACATGGCTATGGGAAATCCTTGGTCTGCAGAGTCATTCGCTCCAGGCTGATCTCTACCTTGCCTTCGTAATTTCATCCTTCTGATGCGTTCTAAAGCCTCTGCTTGAGCTTCTTCTCTAATTCTCTTTTCTTCCTCTTTGCGTTTCTTAGCAGTGTTGAGTCGACTAAGCATTTCCTCCGTGAGGGGTTCCTGATACAACTTGACTCTGCAACCGCTAATATAATTTGGGAGAACATCACCCTCTAATGTGGCCAATTGCACTGCTCCACTTGTGGAGATCCTATTGATGATCATAGGTCCGTAGCCTCTCTTTTCTAACTTCCTCGCGTGTTGTTTTAGTGTATAGACTAAGACTAGATCTCCCGCTTTCAAACCCTTATCCTTTACGTGGGCATCAAAGTATGCCTTCTGTCTCTTCTTGGCAGCATATATGCCTGCAGCAGCTCGCATTCTTGTTTCTCCTAATCGTTCAAGGTCAAAAATTCTAGAGGATAGCTCATGACCTGTCCATTCGTGCTCTTGTGCTACTCTCAATGTAGGGATCAGGAAGTCCAAGGGTAGCACAGCGTTTTGGCCGAATACCATCTGAAAGGGGGTGGCTTGGAGTACCGTTTTGTAGGCAACTCGGTATGCCCAAACAGCATGGTGTAGCTGTTTGTCCCAGTCAGAGCGTTTAGTGTTCACTAATTTTGTCAGCACATTGCACAAAATCTTATTAGTGCTCTCAGCTTGACCATTAGCTTGAGGGTGATAAGGGGCAGACTTCTTGTGTATTACCAAGAATTCTTGGAGTAGATTTTCAATCACTTCGTTCAAGAAATGAGTGCCTCTATCACTTACAAGCTCTATGGGTAGTCCATATCTCGTGAATACATTCTCAAACAAGAATTTGGCCGTTGTTTGAGCATCGTTCTTGGTTGTAGCTTTTACCTCTACCCACTTGGTGAGATAATCTGTTGCCACAATGATGTATTCCGCATGAGAACCTTTCGCTGGGGGATTAATAGGACCTACGAAGTCTATTCCCCACTTAGAGAATGCACGTCCACCCATCATAGGTTTCAGTGGCATCTCATCTTTGCGTATAGGATACTGAGTCCTTTGACAGATATCACACCGTTTCACATAGGTATGTGCATCCATGTGAAGGGTGGGCCACCAGAAGCCCGCAAACAGTATTGCCTTGATTACCCGATCTGGTCCAAAGTGCCCTCCTGCTACACCTTGGTGAGCAGTTTCTAAGATCTTAAGATACTCACTTTCATGGACACACAGTCTCAGGTAACCATCTTTACCGCGCTTATATAGATTATCACCTATGAGTGAATAATCCAGGGCTTCTTGTTCTAAACTCCTTTTCCTAGCTAGAGTCATGTCTGGGGGGAATGTGTTTGTCCGCAAGAATGATACTAGAGGTTCACTCCAATCTGGCACAATGGATACTTGATAGAGAGTGGCATGTTCCACAGGTGGTTTAGTGCAACAGATTGGGCATTCTTTGCACAACTTTCGGACATCCGCTTCCATAGTAGGCCAGTGCACTCCGAATCTCTTTAGAGTCTGTAAAGTTCGTTGCTTTGAATGGTGTTGCTCTAGTGCACCTACATGTGCTAATTGCAACCATTTAGCGTACTCATCCTCTTCTACGCAACAAGCCAAGATCCCTTGATCTGTGTGCTTGTACATGCTTCCTGCCATGATGTGGTATTTTTGGGCTTTTACAACCTCTCTATTCCGTGTGTTTACCACTGGATGGTTAGGCCCGTAGGTCAATACTGGTACTATTGGCTTGGCCCACTGCGGCACCACTTCCAAATTAAACAAGTAAGCATCAGGAAGGTCATCTGACACTCCTTGTGGGGCTTCTCCCGAGGTGAGCCTAGAGAGATGATCGGCTCTCAAATGAGTCCTTCCTTTTCTTACCACAACCTCGAAGTCGTATTCCATTAGCAAGAGAAACCATCTCACTAATCTTCCTGTATTGCATGGCTTGTTTACTAAGTACAACAATGCCTGATGGTCCGTAAAAAATTTAAACTTATTTGCAAGCAAATAGTGCCTAAATTTCTTGACTGCATATACCATGCCTAATCCTTCGCGCTCTGTTGTGGTGTAATTCCGTTCAGCCGCATTCAATTGTCTGCTGGCGTAGGCAATTGGAAGATCCATATTACCTTCACCAGTAGGTTGTGCAAGTACACATCCAATAGCGTAATTGGATGCATCAACATGAACATGGAATGGCTTATTCCAATCTGGTGTGGTCAAGATTGGTGCTGAACATAATCTTCGTTTAAGTTCTTGGAAGGAATTCTCACATTCATCCGTCCACTCAAAGTTTGTCAAGAGTCCGTACATGGGCTTTGCTATGACAGCATACATGTGGATGAAACGTCGGTAATACCCACAATGCCCCATGAAAGCTTGTACTTCCTTGACATTCTTTGGCCTAGGTAGCTCCGCTATGGCTCTCACTTTTTCTTCGTCGGTAGATATGCCATTCTTTGACACTATGTGTCCTAGAATCTTGCCTTGCCTGACCATAAAAACGCACTTTTCTGGGTTCAGGCAGACTTGATATTCTCTACATTTGTCAAAGGTTTGTTTGAGTTCAGGAATATGGGTTTGCCTAACATTGGAATGAGCACAGAGATCGTCAACGTAGACTTCTAAACTCTTCCTCAGGAACTCCTTAAACACATGGCACATCAGCCTCTGGAAGGTGGCTGGTGCATTGGTAAGCCCAAATGGCATTACTCTAAAAGCAAAAATGCCCCATTCTGTGGCAAAGGCTGTCTTGTGCTGATCCTCTGGAGCTATGGCTACTTGATTGTAGCCAGAAAATCCATCAAGGAAGCTGTACACTTCCTTGCCTGCCACTCTTTCTAAGAGATGCTCTGTGATGGGAAGCGGATAGTTATCTCGAATTGTGGCGGCATTAACCTTTTTCAAGTTAATGCACACACGCAGCTTGCCATTCTTCTTGGGCACCACTACGATGGGGGATACCCATTCAGTGTGCTCAATTTCATAGATAAATCCAGCTTCAACCAGTCTATCTATCTCTTCCTTGATCTTAGCAGCGTAATTATCATTATATGTATAAGGCTTTTGCTTAGAGGGTTTAGCATCTGAAGTCATGGGAATGGTGTGTGAGCATATGTCCGGGTCAACACCTTTCAAATCCTTGTAACTCCAAGCGAATACATCTCTGTATTCTCTTAGCAAGGCAATCAACTCTTGCTCTTCTTCTTCTGTCAGGTCATGGCCTATATACGTGCATCTCTCCTCTCCTTCTTCTAGGGCCACTACTATTTTCTTTGTGGTTTCTTTGTTATCATAGGCCTCTCCTGATTGTGCTTCTCGTTTAGGCATTCTTATCATGACTCTCCTGTCATCTATCTCGTACTTCTTAAAATTTTCTGGGACCTCAAACAAAGATTCTTCTTCTTCCGGTGAGGCTTCTCTCTTCTTTCGTTTCTTTCCTTCTTCCTTTGGAGTCACATGTGTTGCTAATCTTATATCATTTGTAACCTCTCCATGCCTCTGGGGTTGAAATTCTACTTCATGGAAGTATTCTTCATCTGATGCAAATGGTGGGTCCATAATGATTGACTCGAGATCGGAATCACTTGCATCCTCAAATGCATCAGGGCTAGGTTCGCATTCTTCTAAAACTGCCTCTCCCATGATTGGCTCTATGGAGAAGACTGAAATATCATAGCCATCCTCATCACAGTGAGGTGTCCATTGTTCTTCGTTGATGGCTACGTCCATTGTTGCTAAGATTTCTGCCCAACCGTGAGGTTCAAATTCTTCATCTGGAAAAACTATGGGTGCATAGGCTGGGTCTTGGATTGATCTATGGGTTTCTTTCGCACCTACCTCTCTGGCTTTCTCTCTCTTCTCTTCTTCTACTGCTACCTTGCACATCCATAAGTGGGTGTCTTCATGCATCCATGAGGATCCAGACCCTATGGAATGCACCGATTCTGTATCATCTTTGGCTCTATGGATGGGATTCCACTGGATAGGAGGGACATCTCTATGAGAATAATCTTTGAGATTGACTTTGGTTGTAACACCTAAGTGCTGCAGGTACAAAGAATTGGTTCCCCAATCCTGTACCACTTGCAATTGTCGCATAAATGGCCTTCCCAAAATCATCTCATAGGCATGATTTTTACTGAAGTCACATATGGCAAAGGTATGTTCAAACTCGACACCACAGGTGGTGAGAGTTATCCCTTCTAGCAATCCTAGGGGTCTCTCTATGTGACCATCGGCCATCTGCAATTTCATCCTCGTTGGCCTGAGTGCTGGCTTGCCCCAACGCTTCCATAAGGAGGTGGTGGCAATTGCAACTCCTGCACCTGAGTCCAAAATTGCCTTCGTGGTGTAGTCCTGGTAGGTGATGGGAAGATAGGTGTTTCCTTCTTCACCTTCACACATATCCCCGATCTTATCCAAGGGAATTTCTGGCACTGTCCTATGGGATCCTATCTGGGAACGAGGTTTTGCTATCTCTGGTACTTGTTTGGCTACATGTTTCCATAATTCAGGTCTAACCTTGAGTAGCTCTTCTAACCTGAGATTACACTGCACATTAGTGTTCTTCACTACCTTTGTGTTCCTAGGAATGACTGAGTCGTCGTTCCTTACCATGACTGTGGGCGCTCTCATACATGTGGACTTTGCTTCCCATGGGCCTGTGAAGTGGGGTAGCTCTTGTATGGAATTAGACTCAAAGTCCAATCTCTCGAGAGATTGAATACTCTCATGTTCCCCGTAAATAGATGGGATGTCTTGTGGGAATTGGTCGTGTGCATCGTCCACAAGTTCAATAGGAGGGGCGACCTCGCTTTCGTTTTCCCATTTGTCTTCTTGAATCTCTCGTAGGAAGTCTGGTGCAAACCGATTCATCGAAGAAGAAGTATCTGGCTCCGTAGAATTAGGTACATATGCTATCTGGGAAGGAGGGCTTATTCTATCGTTGGCTCTTTCCTCGGTGTCATAGATAGCTGAGGCACAAGCTTCTTGGGGAGGATTACTTATGCTATTACTTTTCCGAACAGGTTCATAAGCTTTCTGGGAAGGGATGTGGGTTACCTGTGGGGGTACATAAGCTTTCGAGGGAGGCACCTGTGACCTTTGGGGGGCTCCTTGAGGAGGCACATGAGCTTCCTGAAGAGGCTGGCTTATCCGTTCTCTTGCCCTTTCCTTTTTTTGAGGGATAGGCTCCTTTTCTGGCTGTGCAGTTAGCCTCTCTAATCTTTCTAAGGAGGGGAAGTTGTCTGGTTTAGTGGAATTGGCTGCATAAACTTCCGATGGGGAATGGCTCAGGTTTTTGCTTGCTTTTTCTTTCTCCTGATTTTTTTCTTCCTTGTCAGATGTGGCGATTATCCTCTCTAACTTTTCTAGGAATCCATCCAAGTGTAATTGCGTCTTGGCTGAGCCCGAGTAATTGAAAAGGCGACTGGCTTCAAACATAGTCTGAGCCAATGCGACCATTTTCGCGCATAGTTTGGTTCTTTCCATCTCTAGGTCAGCTCTAGGATAGCACTTGTCATGATCCGTGACGTTTGGCCCTTCTTGGATTCTGGCCTGATATGCTTTAAGCATCATGTTTAGGTCTTCAGGAGTGGGATCTGCTAGGACTGATCCTACTCTAGGGGGTGGTGGGATTTGATGAGGCGGTGGGAAAGGTGGTGAGTCGGATGGAGATGGGAGTGGTGGAGGCGGGGTGATGTGAGAGGGAGTTTGAGCTGTGAGTTCAGTTATCCTCGCTTTGGTTTCTCTTATGCTTTCTTCAAGCTCACTCATCTTTTTGGCCCATTGTCGTTTCATTCTTTCTCGACTATCTTTCCATGCTCTAGTCCTTTTCTTTGTTACGCTCTCGGTTTCACTAGCCACTGAGTTCTTATCTTGGTTTGTCTCTTGGTTTTGCTGCAATGCCTGAGCTCTAGTGACTGCCTGCACTGGTGCAGTGGAAGTGACGCTTCCAGAGGAATCTACAACCAAACCAATCACATTGATCGGAGTGATTTTTGGCATGTTATTGGGGTTCTTTGGGCAATCTCGTAAAAGATGCTCTTTTCCACAATCTTGGCAAAAACCTTGGATAGTCACTGACTGGGGTTGTGTAGGTGGGGGCAAGGGACAATCACGAATGAGATGATCTCCCTGGCATCTGTAGCACGGTCCTCTTGGGAATGGAGGTCTTACTTGCCTAGGTTGAGGCCTAGGGTTGGGGTTTGCATACATGACGTTCGTGTAATCTGACTCCCAACTAGGTTCACTTGGTTCCTCACTATAGTAAGACTCACCATGTTCTGGAGACTGCATGTAGTAAGCCTGAGGACTATCGACATGTGTAGAATCAAAGCTATGGTCACTTGGGTCATTTTCCGAGATCAATGGGGTTACTGGTACTATGGCCCTGTTCAGGTTTTCTTCTGCAACCGCATACTTTACTGGAATCACATTAGCAGGGTTTGGGGGCTGTTGAGCTAGTACCGGTTGGGGTCTCTGTTGGGCCTGATATTGTGGTTGGTAGGTTTGTTGGGGTCTAGCATATTGTGGTGGTGGAGGATACTGGTTCTGGTATCTGCCTTGTTGGTAGGGTTGAGGGTAGGGTTGCCTAACTGCCTGCTTGTTGTATGGGCAATCTTGCGCAGTGTGGTTTGTGTACTTCCGTTCTATGGTGCAGTACTGGCTACTAGGGTTAACTTGGGGTTGGGCCATAATGGGACACACATTTGCCATGTGGTCGCCACCGCAAGTATAGCATCTTTTCACAGGGGCAAACCTTGGGATTTGTTTGCTAGTTACACCTAATTTCTGAGCTACTTTTTCCGCGAGTTCCTCGATTGATGTAGATTGTGTGGAAGAGTGGCTAGATGCACTATCTGAATCTTTGTAGATTTTGGAAAGCTCTAGCTCTTCCCCTAGGTTATCTTCAATGTCAATGCACATGCGTACACATTCTTCTATAGTCCTAGGGTCCTTCAGATACACATAGGATCTCAATTTTGTACTCAGCAATCCGTCAAGGAATAAAGCTACTTGTTTAGCAGGTGTGGGTAGCTCCGAAATAGGACATCTTTCAAGGTATTGCCTAAATCTTCTTCCTGCAAGTCTCACAGTCTCTTGGGGGGTCTGTTTGAAGCTGTGGATCAATGAGGAGGTATTGTGTCTTATGCCACTCTTAGAGAACTCTACAATGAATGCCTCTAGGAGTTGGTCTATGTTCCTGAACTGACGCTCATCTAATGGCTGAAACCATGTAAGTGCCGTGTTCCTAAGGGTTAGACCGAAGGCATTGTACTGCGTGAACAGATCTTCCACTTGTTCAGCTCTCAAGACTTGCTTGAACTCTGCCACATGATCATAGGGATCTCCTGTGCCGTCAAAGTAATTCTTCATGGACTTAACTAGCTGGGTGGGTCTCAAAGTTCTTGTGTGCTCTCTAGGCCTCGGCAGAGGGAATCCATCTACATTTCTTTGGTTCCTGTGGGCTCTATGCATCTCAGGTTCTACCCTATTCGTCTCTATTCTCGTTCTTTCTCTGCCCACTGGGTTGGCAAAACTTACTTCTGGTCTATCTCTACTTCTGTCTCTTTGCGTACCATGAGCTTGGGAAGTTCCAGCCCCAGGGTGACCGTAGGATACATTTGATCTTGGTTGAGGGAAAATAAATTCACCCTTCCAAGTGTAAGCATGCCTATCATTTTCTGTCACCACAAAGATCCGTTCTGAAGCATGATCTAAATAGGTCACTCTGCCTGGGCTATCCGGATCCTTAAGCTCGTAGATCATGATATTTCCTATGTCTGTCGGCTGATTAGACTTATACCTCCAAAAGGCTTCATCAGTTTCTCGATTGAGGAGCAACTCTATGCTCTTGTTGTCTTGGGGGACCCATTCAGGCGTGATAATCCTAGTGAGAACTGATTTACCTCGAGGGGTTCTAGGTTCCGCACCCATGTTCCCTTGTTCCAGGTCACCTAAGTCTGCTTCTGAGATTACATTCCCGAAGTCATCTGTCCTATCAGGGTGACTAGTGACAACATATATAGTTCCTTCCTTGTCCAGGTATGCACCATTTTCAAACTTGACAGCTGGGTGTTCTAGTCCTATGGATTGGTCAGGGTTTTTAATCTGGACCACAGATCTTCCTAGGCCATCCTCATAGATGCTCGCACCTAATCGGTTGGTCCTAAGGTATTCCAGCTGTGTTTTGTAAGGGCCTTCTACCCTGTACAAATAAGGCACTCCCGAACTTCCCGTAGGTCTGTCCATGCCTTGAGACATTTCTGACTCACTGGTCTCAGAGCTAGGGTAGTATGAGTGGTGGCTCAACTGCTGGGCCCAAGACCTTGCAGCGTGATTGACACTAGCCTCTGAAGACCTAAGGCTTTGTCTCTCCCTTGCTAGGTGTCGTCCTGATCGAAGGTTCATATGCCTAACTGATTATCCCAAATTTTTTTCCAGAGTACAACCTCGTTGCCAATCAATTGGTACCAGTCACTTGATTCTTTTTAGTTCGTTATTGTGTTTATGGTCTTGTCTGATATCCCGTCGTCAGGAACACTTGAATGTTCTTCGTACTTTAGGTTGATCGTTCCACGTTAGGTTCTTTTCCTTTAGGTTATCGACAGTACAGAGATTATGTTTTTACTTGAACTTGAGTTTTTTTAGGTAGTCTTCAACTTGATAACTGCCTATCGTCGCCCTGGCTTACTCCTATCTCTACTCGTTCTTAGCTTGAGCTAGGAAATGACAGAGGGAGTTGAGAATAATCCAACCTTACTTGTTGATCCTTTGCTTTCTGATGCTCAAGAACCCGGTTCTCAAGCTTGCAAAGAAACCTTGCTTGGTACGCTCTCTGTTGCTCTCAATGGACCTATAAAAGTCCCACGGTTAGCTCAATGCTTAAATTCAAGGACACAATCCACAACTTTCATTCATGTAACATATACACATATTTGCATTGTGACTTTTTAGGAAAATAATTCTAAAGACCCCTGACTTTGAGCCCCCTGGGTATGGTCAACTTCCACAAGCCCAAGAGCTCACAAATTGGATTTCATATGAAAAAGTTATGACTGTTCAGGGTTTAGGGAGTTAATTCAGGATTCAATACAAGCTAACAGTCAAACAGGAATACTCGAGTAGCTTGTGGCACGGCCTCGCGATGCAATACTATACCCTAGTGTTGTCCCACACTCAATCACAATTTAGACCAATCACTTTGCCTTGAAAATTTGACCTAATTTGCCCTTCTAACGCGTTCGCAAAGTCTGTCGGTCGCGATTGACAGGTCAGTCGCGATCGACGTGTCGATCGCGATTGACAGGTCCGTCGTGGCTGTCAGTCGCGATTGACTGGTCAGTCGCGATTAACAGGGGTTACGAAAAGTCAATCAATCGTGGTCAAAGCGTCGTTGACTCTGTCGGTCGCGATTGATGAGTCGATCGCGATTGACAGGTCGGTCGCGAGGGTCTGTCGATCGTGGTCAAACAGTCGTTGACCGTGTCGGTCGCGATTGACAGAGCCGTCGTGGTCTGTCCGTCGTGGTCAAACCGTCGTTGACTGTGTCGGTCGCGATTGATGAGTCAATCGCGATTGATGGCTCGATCGCGATTGACACGTGTCACGCGTATGGTCAGTCGGTCGTGGTCAATCGGTCGTTGACTCTGTCGGTCGCGATTGACAGAGCCGTCGTGGGCTGTCGGTCGCGATTGACGTGTCGATCGCGATTGACAGATCTGTCCGTCGTGGTTTGTCGATCGCGATTGACAGAGCGATCGCGATTGACAGAAATCTGTGGAATTTCAAAAAACTAAACACATTTTTGGGAAGCTCTAGGCCTGTAGGTCATGGATATGCACTTTGTTTAGCAATTAGAGCAATTTTTCTGTCGGTCGCGATTGACAGAGCTCGGCGACACACAGACAGTTACTCAGATTTCCGTACCTGCGCAGGGTGCTGGGGATGATGATGCGGCCTGTACCTGCAGAAAGCTCACCAAACATGCAAAAAACAGCACATGCAATTTCGCTCTCTCGCTCTCTCTCACAAGTGAAATGAGGGAAGTGAGGTGGAGATGGGGATATAGTAAAAAAACTGAAATTTTCGCGATGATGGAGATGGACGTGGGAGATGGTGATGATGATGATGGTGATGAAGATGGTGAAGAAAGTAAAAGAAAATCGATGAAAGTGAAGAAAATACCTACAACTCCAACGCGTCAACTCTACGTCTTACCATCACACGCTCGTCCTCAAAGCTCGATCCCCGGCAACGGCGCCAAAATTTGGTGTAGCTCAGTGATGAGTAGCACCTCCTTTAATGTCAATCCGGGAAGACGTGAGGATGGTATGAAGACCTCGAGCAAGTGGCGGCACAAGTGCGTGAGTGAGAAGCACACAAGCATGCACACACATACACACACACGCGCACACACGGCAAGACAAAGAGAGAGAATCAATGGAGCTCTTTAGATTACTTTCACAAGCTCTTACAAGTTCGTTTCAATTACAATCCAACCTCAAAAATGAGCTCTCTAGCTCCTTTTATAGTTTTTGACTAGCTTCTGGCCCTGTCCAGACCTAGTGTCCGGCCTAGTTAAAAATTAGGTTCCAGGGCTTATTTGGGGGCTCAAACGAGATCTAAAAATTATGAAAATTGGTACGCAACTACTTCTAAGACTCCTCAAGCTCAAGGACTCCTTGGCTTGCACAAAATGGAGCTACAAAAATGTGAAATGAGATTTACAATGACTATTAGTGATAAAAATCACTGTTGTTGTAGGGATTTCTTCTAGTGATCTGCCATACATATCTTCAAGCTCCCTACTTGCTCTTCTTCCCTGCATGTCCATCTCTCTGATTTGCATTAATGTTTTGAAAAAATATTGGCCTACTTGCCAGATCTTCTTTGACTGCCCTGTTTGCTCGTGCTGTCCCTTCGCTCTGACTCCCTTCTTTGACTTTCACGTCTTGTAGTTCCTGATGTACCAAGGCTACTGCCAACAAAGAGTTTAGAAGTCTACGTTGATGATCTTTGTGCTCATTCCAACATTAGACAAACCCATATCCCTGAACTCAGACAAATCTTTGACAAATGTAGAGAATATCAAGTCTGCCTGAACCCAGAAAAGTGCGTTTTTATGGTCAGGCAAGGCAAGATTCTAGGACACATAGTGTCAAAGAATGGCATATCCACTGATGAAGAGAAAGTGAGAGCCATAGCAGAGCTACTAGGCCAAAGAATGTCAAGGAAGTACAAGCTTTCATGGAGCATTGTGGTTATTACCGACGATTTATACACATGTATGCTGTCATTGCAAAGCCCATGTACGGACTTCTGACTAACTTTGAGTGGACGGATGAATGTGAGAATTCCTTCCAGGAGCTTAAACGAAGATTATGTTCAGCACCAATCTTGACCACACCAGATTGGAATAAGCCATTCCATGTTCATGTGGATGCATCCAATTATGCCATTGGATGTGTGCTTGCACAACCTACTGGTGAAGGTAATATGGATCTTCCAATTGCTTATGCCAGTCGACAATTGAATGCGGCTGAACGGAATTACACCACTACAGAGCGAGAAGGTTTAGGCATGGTATATGCAGTTAAGAAATTTAGACACTATTTGCTTGCAAATAAGTTTAAATTTTTTACTGATCATCAGGCATTGCTGTACCTCGTAAACAAACCATGCAATACAGGAAGATTAGTGAGATGGTTTCTCTTGCTAATGGAATATGATTTTGAGGTTGTGGTAAGGAAAGGGAGGACTCATTTAAGAGCAGATCATCTCTCTAGGCTCACATCGGGAGAAGCCCCACAAGGAGTATCGGATGATCTTCCTGATGCTTACTTGTTTAATTTGGAAGTGGTGCCGCAGTGGGCCAAGCCATTGGTACCAGTATTGACATACGGGCCTAATCATCCAGTGGTAAGCACACGGAATAGAGAGGTTGTAAAAGCCCAAAAGTACCACATCATGGCAGGAAGCATGTACAAGCACACAGATCAAGGGATCTTGGCTTGTTGCGTAGAAGAGGATGAGTACGCTAAATGGTTGCAATTAGCACATGTAGGTGCGTTACAGCAACACCATTCAAAGCAACGAACTTTACAGACTCTAAAGAGATTCGGAGTGCATTGGCCAACTATGGAAGCGGATGTCCAAAAGTTGTGCAAGGAATGCCCAATCTGTTGCACTAAACCACCAGTGGAACACGCCACTCTTTATCAAGTATCCATTGTGCCAGATTGGAGTGAACCTCTAGTATCCTTCCTAAGGACAAACACATTCCCTCCAGACATGACTCTGGCGAGGAAAAGGAGTTTAGAACAAGAAGCCCTGGATTACTCACTCATTGGTGATAATCTATATAAGCGTGGTAAAGATGGTTACCTGAGGCTATGTGTCCATGAAAGTGAATATCTGAAGATCTTGGAAACTGCTCACCAAGGTGTAGCAGGAGGACACTTTGGACCGGATCGGGTGATCAAGGCAATACTATTTGCGGGCTTCTGGTGGCCTACCCTTCACATGGATGCACATACCTATGTGAAACGGTGTGATGTCTGGCAGAGGACTCAGTATCCTATACGCAAAGATGAGATGCCACTGAAACCTATGATGGGTGGACGTGCATTTTCTAAGTGGGGAATAGACTTTGTAGGTCCTATTAATCCCCCAGCTAAAGGTTCTCATGCGGAATACATCATTGTTGCAACAGATTATCTAACTAAGTGGGTAGAGGTAAAGGCTACGACAAAGAACGATGCTCAAACAACTGCTAAATTCTTGTTTGAGAATGTATTCACGAGATATGGGCTACCTATAGAGCTTGTAAGTGATAGAGGCACTCATTTCTTGAACGAAGTGATTGAAAATCTACTCCAAGAATTCTTGGTAATACACAAGAAGTCTGCCCCCTATCACCCTCAAGCTAATGGACAAGTTGAGAGCACTAATAAGATCTTATGCAATGTACTGACAAAATTAGTGAACACAAAACGCTTTGATTGGGACAAACAGCTACACCATGCTGTTTGGGCATACCGAGTGGCCTACAAAACGGTACTCCAAGCCACTCCCTTTCAGATGGTATTTGGCCAAAACGCTGTGCTACCCTTGGACTTCTTGATTCCTACATTGAGAGTAGCACAAGAGCACGAATGGACAGGTCATGAACTCTCCTCTAGGATCTTTGACCTTGAACGATTAGGAGAAACAAGACTGAGAGCCGCTGCAGGAATATATGCAGCCAAGAAGAGACAGAAGGCATACTTCGATGCCCATGTGAAGGATAAAGGTTTGAAAGCAGGAGATCTAGTTTTAGTCTATACACTGAAACAACACGCAAGGAAGCTAGAAAAGAGAGGCTACGGACCTATGATCATCAATAGGATCTCCACGAGTGGAGCAGTACAATTGGCCACATTAGAGGGTGATGTTCTCCCAAACTATATTAGCGGTTGCAGAGTCAAGTTGTATCAGGAACCCCTCACGGAGGAAATGCTCAGCCGACTCAACACTGCTAAGAAACGCAAAGAGGAAGAAAAGCGAGTTCGAGAAGAGGCTCAAGCAGAAGCTTTAGAACGCATCAGAAGGATGAAGTTACGAAGGCAAGGTAGAGATCAGCCTAGAGCGAATGACTATGCAGATCAAGGATATCCCATGGCCATGTGTGAAGTTGCACGAACAAGCTCGCATAGGATAATTGATAGACGTCCTTTCTTAACCCTAGATATAGGACAAGGAAAGAGTGCAAGGAACATAAGAGCCTTGATTGACTTAGGCGCAGCCACTAGTGCTGTTAGAGTGTCTTACTGTCAAGAGTTACAATTAACTGTCAATCCTGTGGAAGCATATCTCATAGGATTGGGAGGCGTGGAAACCCCTTGCATGGGCGAGGTGGAACTTCCCCTCTACATTCATGATGAGGAAATGACTGTTAAAGTACTGGTGTGTCAAGATGAGGATCTCACTGAACCTCTTGTCTTGGGTCAAGATTGGATCTATGACCAAGCAGTCAATCTAAACCTAAGAAGTGGACTTCTCCAGGTTTGGGTCAATCATAGTCGAGTTACAGTAGAATTAGACAATGGAGCACTCAAGGAACTAGGAAAGGCACAGACTCCTGGTCCTTCCAGGGGTACACATGAAGATGACCATGCTGTTCTTGTCCAAAACCATGTGTTGCAGAGGAATGATATTCGCAAAAAAGGAGTCAGGGATGCAACGGAACTCCCTTCTTTTCCAAAGGCCAGAAGGAGGCAGCAACCCAAGGTGGATCAAAGGCAGAAGAAGCAGAGTACTACCTATGTCCGAGATCAAAAGTACCTGCGCAGCAGAATGTCCCAGAAAGTAAACCATGTGTGGGTGCGGAAAGGCGAACAACCGGTGGCACCACCGCCAACTACAAGGGCTAAGTCTCTTATTAATAACCAAAAACACGACATTAATAAGAAGTTTTGCAAAAATTCTCCTGCTAACGTGAAATCTATTTGGGTGCCCAAGAAGTCGATGAAGGCTAGCCCACAATCAAGACAAATTTGGGTGCCTAAGGCTTGCTTGCGGGCGCAAGTAGCTACGCCGAGGCCACGACCTATACAGCATAACCCATCTACTCGTACAGCCAGTATTCACTCGTTCTCAACACTCAGGAACACACCAAGGCCCATGAGCATGCATATAATCAATTGTAAATGGGTCCCTAAAAGGCCTCATTTTCAAACCGAGACACCGATACAGTTCTCTAGAGTCTCTACGAAACCGAGAACAAGACCCATCCACTACATTTGGCAGCCTAAGACCTGTAATAAACCCCCCGACCCCAAATTGTAAATTCATCCCCACTTACTAACTGCATTAGTCTCCTAGGATTACCCAAGCACTAACTACACACACTGTCTTCGTGCACTTACTAACCACTAACTCACCATCTACCTCATGTTAATGTTGTAACGGGGACAACAACGGATTATTTCTGTCCATTACAATGTTAACACGTGATTCTATATTCTCACAGAATCAGAAGCAAAGAAGTAAAATGGCAGAAGCGACAGGTTCGGGCTCACAAGTAGGAATACTTACTGCAGGAATCGATGTGGATAGTCTACCTGTGGATGTGCCACCAACTGAACGACCTGTGGAGCTGCAGCACCTTCAGCAAATCCCGATGCCGGATCCACCCACAGGGATCACAGAAAGAGTACATGCCAATTCTCATTGGTTCAATGGCATGCCAGGTCCATTAGGAGAGGCCAAGTATATCTGGGAGTCTAAGTGCGAGTATGACAGATCATGGGTTCGATTCCAATTTTTCTCCAAGGAGTTTGAGACTTTACAGAACACCGAGGATCTCCAGACTATATGGCAACGAGCAGGGCTAGCAGAATACTTTGAAGCCCCACTACCTAAACCAGATCTCCTTCGATGCTACTATTTGGTCTCCACATTACAAGCTAATGAAGAAAAGGACAAACCCGGATCATTTGTTCTTCCCTCCTTGCTGGGCAACAACGAGTTGAAGAGGTTTGAACTTACTGTGGAGTTGGTAAGCGACGCTTTGAATATGCACGGCACGCATGTACCCTCTGAAAAGGATGCTCTTGTTCCCACTAACATGAAGGATAGGAAACTATTGAAGCTTAAAGACATGGCAGCACTCACACCAAACGTGTCCATCCCTCTCCGCATGTGCATGCAACATTTCGCCTTTCCCGGCCAAGACCGCTTCACACAACCACACAAGAGAATCTGGTTCGCTCTCTACTTAGCGGAAGCAGGTGCGTTACCCATTAAGCTACCGGTATGGATTATAGATCAATTGTATGAAGCAAACAAACAGTCTTCTAGGAAATTAGTGGTGAACGGATGCTGTGCAATCACACGCATTATTTACCGATGCCTAGCATACGATGTTCCCATTGAACGTGCCTTAACTTGGGCACAATTACAAATGTTTAAGAAGCTCAAGACGTCCACACATCAATCCAAGCGCATGAGGGGTGCGATCCCTTGTGTCCAGACAAGGGAAGTTCTGACTACTCCTGAGGTATCGCCACGAAGGGAGACCACTGTACCTCCCTTTACCATTAGGATACCCAGGTCGGGATCTGAAACTACGACACAAGCTACCCCATCGGCTCCTCCTGTTCCACCTGAAATTTGAATTTGCTGCCACTGGAGATGCTGAAGGAATGGACCCCCAGGACTTCGAAGCATTCCTACAAAGTACACAATTCTCTGATGTGGAGTTTTATTCAGATGCAGAGGAACAAGGCACATCCTCACGAAGAAGAAGAAAGTCTACAGACGGTCGACATGTACATTGGAGTGACGCTCAGCAAGGTCAACAACAAGGACACCTAGAAGAAGAAGGAGCGTATGAAGAGGAGACCACTGAAGCCCCAGCCTATACAGCAGAACTCCGAAGGCTGTATCAGATTATGGAAAGAGTGCGATCGCAACAACTACTCACCGAACAGAGTAGCAGAGTACTCATGACTCAGTTGTTGGAAGAAGCAGGAGTTGACTCAGAGTATAGGGAAGGTCTCTTATTGATGGCAGAAACATATGGGGTAGTGGAAGCAGTGCGCACTCCCACGAAGGTTCCAGACACGACCACGCTCAGGTAAGAATATCCAGATTCCCATTACAACTGTAGAAGAGCCAACTATTACATCTGAACCTATCAGGACAACCTCCCAAGCAACCGAAACGGCTAGCCAAGAGCACCCAGTCACCCATGAGGAGTCCACAGAGCCACAACCACCCACACCCCCACCCTCGCCTCCTAGAGCAAAAACAGTGGAAATCACCTCGACCACTCAACCCACCGAACCAACCTTCATCTTCCGTACTCCCATCTCTAGTTCCACCCTATTCTCTACCACTGATAACCCAATCTTTGAAGCAACCCCCATCACTACACAATCCACCGAACCGCTCCTAGAGCCTGCCCTAGGGCAACCATCCCCCATGCCCTCAGCCATAGGTCATCCTGACCCTAGATCCACATTCATGGGTTTCCCTGCTACCATGCAACCCTTCGCGCCCTCCTCCAATTTACGACCTCAACCCCCGACCTCTCTCTCTCCATTTCTACAATCCCTCCATGACCTCCTTGCTAGAACTTTTCAACCATGGTCTCAACCATTTCCTTTCTTTTCAGCTCCCCACCCCACTTCGCATCTATTCACCACTTCCACACACACACCACCTACCATCCCAATGTATATGGCAGATCCCACACTCGCACCCACTCCTGAAGGTATGGACATTTCACCACCCACGGCACCTCCCCCCACGATTCCACCTCCTCCCATTCCCCCTCCACCAATTTCACTCACACACACGACTTCAATAGACACATCATTCACTCTTCCCCATCCCCAATTCCCTTCCCATGCATCTTCCACTGTAAACACCACCCACTCATCTATAGGAAGTGCATTGGACACCATGCTTGCTTGTATATCAAACTTAAGGACAAATTACATTCAGCTCCAGCAACAGAATGAACGCCTGCACGAGCACTCAGAAACACTACAGCACCGCCTCGCGGCACTAGAAGAGGAAAATGCTCGCCTCCACACACAGTTCCAAACTCTCCCAGAAGCTCATGGCATATTGGAGGTACAGTTACAGAACACAGATCAGGAAGCGATACAGGTGGTAGAAGGTCACCTACGGACACAGCTGGAACGCAACTCAAAGCTTCAGCGAAATATGGCTCTACTCAAACGCCATCTTGCGGCCGCTCAGGAAGAGAATCGACGTCTGCAAGTACAAAATCAAGAGAACCTGGAGGCAGCTATTGAGAGCACACCGGGGGCACCCATCAGCCCATCCAAGTTTCAAGCAGTGACCCCCGATAATATCAAGATCATATTGGAAGACTATGCCATGCTGCTTGAAGCACATGATAAGCTATCGGAGGAACTGGGACAAGTGAAGCAGAAACACCAAAAAGGACCAACAGCAGCCTTACCAACCACCCCCTCCGCGACTTCACTTCTCACAGACGCAGAGGCCATAAAAGATCTCCAGAAACAGGTCATTGAATTGAAAACACGTCTACTACAATATGAGAGACCACCTTCCCCTCCAGAGGCTCCCACGGACGAAGAAGTTGTGCAAATTCCTGTGGAACAAACGTTTGACGAATAAGCACATTGAGGTGCATTATCACTATGTTAGGGAGAGGTTCTCTTCTAGGGAGATCAGCTTGGCATATGTGCCCACGCAGGAGAACATTGCAGAACTTTTCACGAAGGCTTTGCCTAGGGAGAAGTTTGAAGCTTTCCATAAAGCTTTAGGCTTAATTGCTTTTGTGGAGTGATTTCCACATAGCTTGGAACTTCCTTATACATGAGTGCCAGCTCCTTGTTCACTGCATCACTCCCACGGGGGATTTGTTGATATATTTAGGTAGTGATGTGTGTGAACACACTAGGACCGCAGGGGCACTTTTTTCCCTCTTTAGGAGGTTTTTTCCCCCCAGCTTGTATATACGCCTATTGCCCTAATGGGCTACTTATCTTTGTACATTCTCTAGTAATACATTCAGTATTGTGTGTTGTGCTCCAAGCTTCTTCTTCTTCCTTGTGCTGTTCGCGTGCTTCCGCAGACGTCTAACTCCAACATAAGTTTCTTGATAGTATTATTTTTGCTAGTAGTATTTTCTTGATAGTAAGTTTCTTGATAGTAGTGTTTTCGCTGATTCCTATACACTTCTCTACGTAAACTAACTTGAGATATCTAGGTAAAGTTCCAAGTCTAGGAAAATATATCAAAATTGAGCTTTTTCTAAGAAATTTGGTATAGACCTTAGAACCTGAACAATTTTGCCATGGAGAATCTCAATCCAAACACTCTCAATGATCTTTCATCTAGCTAAATTTTGTGTGATAAGTTCCATATAAACATTGCAATCAGTCAAGAGTATGTGTTAGCTCAGAAAATGGTTGGTTTTGATGCACTAATGTGGTTCTATTTGGCAGGAAAATGCGTTTGATTTCAGGTACTTGAAGAGTGGATTTGATGATGGAGGAGAAGTATTTGGAGTGTGTAGAGCTCTCCTACAGACATGAGGCCTGGGGGATATTTGGTGTGGTCTACTACACCGGTGTATTGGACAGAGGATGAGGACGTAGAAATCTGGAAAGAAATGGAGAAATTGACTCGTTCGATCTGTTGGAAGCTTGTGGCAAAGTTTGTTGATGAGTCCATAGGCATTGATGGACCACGGCTAATTTTCATGCAATTTCAAGAGGGGAAGTTTTTTTAACCACTCTATCTCTCCCCACTTCATCTTATCAAAAAGAAGGGAGTCGATTGGCTAGAGATTTTTTTGGAAGATAAGGAGGGGAGTGTCGACGCCTGGCAGATGGGAACATGGCAGAACTACACAACAAAAGAAAGGATCGAAGTGTGGCGCTGGGGGGTTCTTTGTCCTATGGCAGCTAAGCTATACATGGAGAAGAAGTGAAGGCGGCTGTGTCTGGCTTTGGCGCACATCGAGGAGGGGAGGTGGTTACGGAGGCAGTCCTGGAGGAAGCAACGAGGGAAGTCGGCTGCCACAAGATAAGTAGGGGGATGTCATTTTGGAGCACTCTCTGTTTTTCGTGTGCAGAAAGGGAGTGGAGAAGGAGGTTTTGTGGGGGCTCTCGTCGTCTGAGCAGAGATCTTGACGGAGGAGGGTTCTCCTTCGTTAGGAAAAGGGAAGTCTAGCGCTGAAAGGCTCTCTCTGGAAACTGTTAACACAGTGCATGATCGGAGAAAGGAGCGACGTTGTATACTCAAGAGTTTTTTGGAAGCACTATGGATCATAAGGGAGGCCGCTAGAGAGAGGAGAAGGTTTCGAGGGATAGCCATCATCTGCTGAATTAAAGGGGAGGGGCACAGAAACATCAATTTTGAGCGAGGCTCTGACATCTATATACATGGAGAAGAGATATACAGAGGTCTATTCGAGCTGAAGACGTCACATAGAGAAAGAGGGGAAGCGATCATCAGGAGCACAGAGACAGATTTGAATAGGGAAGATCGTGGAGGGAGGAATCCACATACGCTTGTTTGGCAAGCCACGGAGAGGATCGGGTTGCTGTTGTTTTTAATGGAAAATTTCTTCCACATGTGGTGCAGAGAGTTGAGGATAACACAGCGAAGCCTCTTCTCAATGCTGTTCCTCAGCTTGGTACAAACAACCTCCTTGAATCCATGAAACCTATCCCCATGCGGTCATGCGATCCATCAACGCTCCAGAATCCCACCATCTACAGGTTCAACGAAGCTGTAGCTCATAATGCAGAGAGCAATAAGAAGATAATAAATGAAGAATTTGGTGATGGCATAATGTCAGCCGTGGGTTTCTATTGCTCAGTGGAGAAGGTGAAGGGAAAAGATGGGGCGAAGGAGGAGTTTTGTAGTTGATCAGAGTTCAAAGGGAGGCGTTGATATTGAGGGAGGAGGATTGCTTGTGGCTGGTCTGGAGGCATGAAAGCACTTGATTACCTGATGCACCTTGAAGTCCGGTCACAGTTCAAGGAGAAAACCTGTCATCATGTACAAAAGAGCACTACTACTAACAGATAAGATTTTTCTAATGTTTTCTTTTTGTTTGCACTAAAAGATTTGTATTATAGCAACATGCCAAAAGTACGTTCTGTTGGCTACATCTGAAGAACATGATCCTTGTTCTATCTTTGCTGTCTTCCTATGGAATCAAGTAGCCATTTGAATGAGTGGTGATAGGATGCAATTACCTGTGACATTGCTCTCGCGGTTAATCTAAAATAGAGTTTGTCTTTCTGCAATTTGCATAGCAGTAGAGGGGTTTAGGTGATGAAGAGAAAAAATCAAGGGAGTTTATTTTCAATGATCAATCTTGTTGGAAGAAGTACTCTCAATTTTCCGTACTTGTTGTAAATGTTTTACATGCGTTATGCCAATGCTTTAGAAGATATTCTAGTGTATATGGAATGATAATTTACATGTGTTTTTTTAGTGAAAAAAAAATGTGAGAGAGAGAAAAAGAAGCGTATGCGGAAATGAGTGTTTGGGGAGGTTGCAAAGGGTTTCTTTCGAGTGTGTGAGGAATAGTAGAGGTTGAGAGTAAAAAGGAAGCGGTTGTTTAAATCAGTGCTCTTGCTGGAGATCCCAACGAAGAATACATTTGAGGGCAATCGTGGTCTCGAAGTGAGGAAGGGTGATAGAATATGAGGAAACTAAGCAAAATACAAGCGTGTGTAAGACAATTTCCTTTGAACCAAAGGTGAAAACATTTTGGTGCGTTTGCCGGGAACCTATGAGCTAGTGCATTGACATAGGAAGAATCCATTGCGAGATAATTGTGGGCTCCAGGTGATCCAATTGGACCGATTCCGAGGGATTTGAACAAAATAAAGCCTCGTATAATCACTTTTTCCTTGGGCTTAGGAGCTCATCATTTTTGGTGCGTTTGCCGGGAAATGGCTTAGCACATCTCATAGAGATTGCTACAAGTTCACTTGGTGCCCCAATTGTGTGGCACAGCCAAGCCCCGGATTGGTTGCTTTGGTCTTGGTAGAGAGATGGCACAAAGTACACAAGTTGTAGATGTTCGAGAAATTAGCTCAAGAATGATGACTCCGAGAGGGATTAGAAGTCGAAGCAGATTTGGGCACCCAATGAGAAATCATGCATATGAATGTCGCCGGGTTGGCCCAATCTCGAATTACATTCGGTGTTGGTGTTGCGAAAAGATAGGGCACATCAAATTTTGCCCTCGTGTGTGCACCCCATTGGACTTCGTCCCTAGATGTGTGGAATGCGGAAACAAGAAGCTATGCGAGCACGTGTGTCGTGCAAAGGATGTTCTCATTGAGGAGGTCGTGGCAAAAGAGGTTAGTCCTCAGGTTGCGACCTTTTATGTGAAAGCCGAAGATAATGAGAGTTCGTTGGCAAGCATACTACGTCAGTTGGAATGTCTGCGAGAAGAGCGAGATAACGAGAGGATCAAAATAGAGAAATTAGAGGAAACTCAAGTGAAAATTACCGAGGTCTTAGGAGCTTTGGAAAAGCAAGTACGAGCATTGGAAAGTGAAAACAAGGAGTTAAAAAGGGGGAACAAAAGCTTGAGGGAAGGTCTTTCGAGGTCTGAGCATGAAAATGTGGCCCTAGACCTAAGAACCGGCTTGATGATAGCCAATTGCCATGGAGTTTCAATTGAAGAGGAGCTCTCACGAGAGGATGATGACATGGCACAGAGAGTCGACCGAATGGAAAAGGAGATCGAGAAATTGCGAGAGATGACTGGTAGACATGATGTCCAAGCGGGTGAGGTAGTGGAAGAGTTCCACCTGGAATTAGAAAGAATGAAAAGTGTCCAAGCAGAGAGTGATGAGAAAGTTGGACGGGTAGAAAAAGAGAATGCAAAGCTGAGTGGCAAGCTCGGTAGGTGGATGAATCGGAAAGACGGTGAGATGCGAGGACAGGAAGAGGACCCGAGAACGGGGAAAATGGAGGAAGAGCTGAAAGCGGTGTTGGATAGGTTGGATGCGTTCGGAACAGAGTTAGAAAGGACGAAGAATGAATTGTCGAAGAAGGTAGATGACCTAGATGAAGAAAATATGAGTAGGATTTGGGAGGAAAGATCGATTAGAGAGGAAGTCGAGAAGTTGACCATTCGAGTTGAGAAGAGGGAGGATATTCCCCTCGGATCTGCAAAAAGGGTGAGAGAGGATAAAGAGATGGAGAAAATATGGAATCGGTTCCGAGGCATCGATTGTGACCTGTTCCAATATCAGAGTGAGATTGAGCACAACAAACAAGGATTAAGGGACTTAGCGGCGAGGCTTGAGGCACTAAGAGGTATAACGGAAAATGGTAGTTTTCAAGGTCATCTATCAGGTCAGGTGGAATCTCTGCGAGGCAGAGGTTGGAGATGAAAAAAATAGACAAGGAGATGGATGTCGGTGAGGACGGCTTGAGTCTAACTAGGGTTTGTTTTGTGGATTGCGAGTCTGAGATGTGAGGACGGGTGGACCAAGTCTGTTGTATGCTTAGGACTGAAGTGGCATTTTTCGGGGTTTTTAGGTCGACAAGGTAGTTAGTACGTGCGGGTTTTGCGAGGATGGGTTGACCATGGCATTAGTGGCTGGATTTTGGCTTGAGTAGCAGCAGAGAGGAGATGTGTCTTATTGGGATGTCCACAGGGAGTCTATATGTGTGTGTTGTGATCGGTATGGTTGGGAAAAGATCCTTTCTTTTGTCTCCTAATTCTCGAGATGCGGGAATGAAAAGAAAATGAAAAAAATATGTTTGTGTATGTGTGAGTGTGGCTACGCGCCTATGTGGGCCGATAGGTGGGTGGACCCACTTTGGCCGGGTGGTCAAAGCCACGAGCCGACGTCGGTTTCGCATAGGGCTAGCTGTCTGTGTGTCGCGCGCTGCGTTGGGTTGGTAGATGGGTGGAACAAACTCGATTGGGTGATCGAGTCCACGAGTCACATCCAGCTTCGGCGTAGGCCGGCAAGTGTGAGTAAATATGTGAAAAAAAAAATGATGAAAAAAAAAAGAAAAAATGTGGAAAAAAATGAATGAGAAGAATTCCCCGCTCGAGGGGGGACATAAGAGAGGTGAGAGAGCATGATGCTCGGATGGGAATATATGTGTTTGTGTTGTGGGGATTCGGGTTATGTGTGGGCTCCCGATGAAACATGTCAAATTGAAGCTTAAGCTCGGCTAGGGTTTTGGTTGCGATGTGTCTATGGAAAGCTTGGACTTGAGGGTTCCAATCGTGCTAGTTGCATTGTCTGTCTGCAAACCTTCTGGAAGTGTTCAGTTTGGCTCTTAGGTGGTATGACAACTTGAGAAGTCCTGAATCGCGTTGATAATGAGTGGTCCTATCGAGGTGAGCTCGTGTTAGGCTTGAGTGGTCTTTGTCGTGTGTCCATCAATTTAGGAGAGGTGGTGGCGACCAAGCATAGGATCTGATTGATGAACAAAAGAGCATAGAGCAGATGAAAAGGTAAGTGGGAATAGAAAACCCTAGGTGGGAAGGAAATGGGAAATTGGCAAGAGAACTCGGTTAGAAATGAGACAAAGGGATCAGCAAAACGATCGTGTGACCGGAAAAGTATCGAAAACAGAACTCGGAAATGGTTTTTGATGGTGTGTGTAGAAAGTGTGTTGATATGTGGAGTAGAGATTCATGACGTGTTGAACGAACAGTCTACAAGAGTGACGAGAGGGAATGTGGATGGGCTTTTTGCTTGCATGTGTGTTGTTCGTGACGAGAATGCATGTGTGATGCGGGATCATGATGTGTGTGCTGAGAATATATGTGTGATGTGGATGAAGGATATAATTGTCTTTTCATTTTGGTTGTACATATTGTGATTTGATGAAGAAAGGTTCTAAGGTTTTAATGAAGTTTGCAGACAGGTGGACATGTCGATGAAGAAGCGAGAAGATGGACAAAGATGGTAAGTGAAATGATTGGATTTTGGTATTGACCGATGGTTGTACGAGGGTGATCGCAGGTGCTACATTGAGGAAGAAGAGAATAGGCATACAAGGTAAAGATTTGTATTTGATTAAGTGATGAGCACAGGTTGGATGATTTGAGCGCAGGAACAATTTGGCTCATCGAGGACGACTTCGCAAATAAAAAGAGGGGAGTATGTTAGCTCAGAAAATGGTTGGTTTTGATGCACTAATGTGGTTCTATTTGGCAGGAAAATGTGTTTGATTTCAGGTACTTGAAGAGTGGATTTGATGATGGAGGAGAAGTATTTGGAGTGTGTAGAGCTCTCCTACAGACATGAGGCCTGGGGGATATTTGGTGTGGTCTGCTACACCGGTGTATTGGATAGAGGATGAGGACGTAGAAATCTGGAAAGAAATGGAGAAATTGACTCGTTCGATCTGTTGGAAGCTTGTGGCAAAGTTTGTTGATGAGTCCATAGGCATTGATGGACCACGGCTAATTTTCATGCAATTTCAAGAGGGGAAGTTTTTTTAACCACTCTATCTCTCCCCACTTCATCTTATCAAAAAGAAGGGAGTCGATTGGCTAGAGATTTTTTTGGAAGATAAGGAGGGGAGTGTCGACGCCTGGTAGATGGGAACATGGCAGAACTACACAACAAAAGAAAGGATCGAAGTGTGGCGCTGGGGGGTTTTTTGTCCTATGGCAGCTAAGCTATACATGGAGAAGAAGTGAAGGCGGCTGTGTGTGGCTTTGGCGCACATCGAGGAGGGGAGGTGGTTACGGAGGCAGTCCTGGAGGAAGCAACGAGGGAAGTCGGCTGCCACAAGATAAGTAGGGGGATGTCATTTTGGAGCACTCTCTGTTTTTCGTGTGCAAAAAGGGAGTGGAGAAGGAGGTTTTGTGGGGGCTCTCGTCTTCTGAGCAGAGATCTTGACGGAGGAGGGTTCTCCTTCGTTAGGAAAAGGGAAGTCCAGCGCTGAAAGGCTCTCTCTGGAAACTGTTAACACAGTGCATGATCAGAGAAAGGAGCGACGTTGTATACTCAAGAGTTTTTTGGAAGCACTATGGATCATAAGGGAGGCCGCTAGAGAGAGGAGAAGGTTTTGAGGGACAGCCATCATCTGCTGACTTAAAGGGGAGGGGCACAGAAACATCAATTTTGAGCGAGGCTCTGACATCTATATGCATGGAGAAGAGATATACAGAGGTCTATTCGAGCTGAAGACGTCACATAGAGAAAGAGAGGAAGCGATCATCAGGAGCACAGAGACAGATTTGAATAGGGAAGATCGTGGAGGGAGGAATCCACATACGCTTGTTTGGCAAGCCACGGGGAGGATCGGGTTGCTGTTGTTTTTAATGGAAAATTTCTTCCACATGTGGTGCAGAGAGTTGAGGATAACACAGCGAAGCCTCTTCTCAATGCTGTTCCTCAGCTTGGTACAAACAACCTCCTTGAATCCATGAAACCTATCCCCATGCGGTCATGCGATCCATCAACGCTCCAGAATCCCACCATCTACAGGTTCAACGAAGCTGTAGCTCATAATGTAGAGAGCAATAAGAAGATAATAAATGAAGAATTTGGTGATGGCATAATGTCAGCCGTGGGTTTGTATTGCTCAGTGGAGAAGGTGAAGGGAAAAGATGGGGCGAAGGAGGAGTTTTGTAGTAGATCAGAGTTCAAAGGGAGGCGTTGATATTGAGGGAGGAGGATTGCTTGCGGCTAGTCTGGAGGCATGAAAGCACTTGATTACCTGATGCACCTTGAAGTCCGGTCACAGTTCAAGGAGAAAACCTGTCATCATGTACAAAAGAGCACTAGTACTAACAGATAAGATTTTTTTGATGTTTTCTTTTTGTTTGCACTAAAAGATTTGTATTATAGCAACATGCCAAAAGTACGTTCTGTTGGCTACATCTGAAGAACATGATCCTTGTTCTATCTTTGCTGTCTTCCTATGGAATCAAGTAGCCATTTGAATGAGTGGCGATAGGATGCAATTACCTGTGACATTGCTCTCGCGGTTAATCTAAAATAGAGTTTGTCATTCTGCAATTTGCATAGCAGTAGAGGGGTTTAGGTGATGAAGAGAAAAAATCAAGGGAGTTTATTTTCAATGATCAATCTTGTTGGAAGAAGTACTCTCAATTTTCAGTACTTGTTGTAAATGTATTACATGCGTTATGCCAATGCTTTAGAAGATATTCTAGTGTATATGGAATGATAATTTACATGTGTTTTTTTAGTAAAAAAAAAAAGTGAGAGAGAGAAAAAGAAGCGTATGCGGGAATGAGTGTTTGGGGAGGTTGCAAAGGGTTTCTTGCGAGTGTGTGAGGAATAGTAGAGGTTGAGACTAAAAAGGAAGCGGTTGTTTAAATCAATGCTCTTGTTGGAGATCCCAACGGAGAATACATTTGAGGGCAATCGTGGTCTCGAAGTGAGGAAGGGTGATAGAATATGAGGAAACTAAGCAAAATACAAGCGTGTGTAAGACAATTTCCTTTGAACCAAAGGTGAAAACATTTTGGTGCGTTTGCCGGGAACATATGAGCTAGTGCATTGACATAGGAAGAATCCATTGCGAGATAATTGTGGGCTCCAGGTGATCCAATTGGACCGATTCCGAGGGATTTGAACAAAATAAAGCCTCGTATAATCACTTTTTCCTTGGGCTTAGGAGCTTATCAGTATGCAACAACAAGAAAGGTATTCTGAAGGGCTCTTCAATCTTGTGAAGTTGATGGATTGTGCAAAGAAGGCAAAAAAACATATCGACATATGGGCAGATGGAATTGTTTATCCGATTGATCAACAAACTGGAAGGTATCCACCTTTTCATAGTCTTCATGATGTGATTAGATTTGTAGGAGATGGTGATGATGGTTTACGTAGCTATTGTTCAAAGCTCTATGAGATTTCGAAGAACTATATACAATACATAAACTATTTGCAAAATGTACTACATCAGAGAGACTTACATCAGAGGGATCTAGAAAAAATTTGTCGCATTTATATTTTTAGTTAGAAGCTTTTAAACAAATGAAAGAAACTCCTATAGGATTGAGAATGCAATCAAAACGAGTAAAACCTTTTTAAGATTTGGCTGAAAAATCTAGCCAAAAGAAAAAGAGAGTAAAAATTGTAAGAGATCATGTATCAAATGTGCTAGGTTTAAACATGTTGAGCAGTTTTGAGCTGTTCATTTTTGTAATGAAATTATGAATCGAAAGGATGTTTTGAAACTAGTGAAACTAAATGAAAATGTATGCTTGAAACGGTTTATTTAAAAAATACTCATGAAAGAAATGAACTTCTTGCTAGAACCATCTCAAATTCAGGAGGTTTGTGCTGGATTTGGAGTGAATAGAATGGTTTATAGAGCAATTTCAAAAGTTTGGTGTGATTTTCTTAAATTTAATAAAGTAAAATGCTTTGGATTGCCTAGACCTCATCATGTAGGAAAGTATCGGTTGCGCTTGAATAAGAGTATCACATCTATAATTGGTGACTGTAAACACATTCATGGTAACATGCCTTATGAGGTAGGAAAACAAACTTTACATTTCATGTATAATGGGTTTAACAATATATGGATAGATATAATAAGACTTTAGACATACATGGTTCAGTTCTATAATATAAAAGAACATGAATGTTTTGGTGTTTTGAAATTTGTAATAAAACTTGATGAAGCTAAAATTAAAAAACATCAAAAGCTTGAGAGAATAAGTATTGCACTAATGAATAGAGCTTTGGACTATATCCTTGGGAAACTGGATACTCCATCCATCAAAGTACAACCAGAAATGGAGTTATGGTGGGTTGGGTGTGCCCAAGTTCCATCTGGGAATCATAAAACACTTAAGTGGTTATTCTTATAGACAGACATTCCAAATGTTATCCAAAGGCATCACTCAGGAGAATTGTTGAATGTGAAGCACTGTGGAAGCTTTATAATTGAGTGCCATTTGAGTGGAGACTTAAAGACTCTAAAATGCATGTTTGGTATAAGCGGGGGTGCAAATTGTAAGTACCCTTGTTTGTACTGCATGCAAAGTCTAGGTGCAAGAGGATGGATTTCTAGAACTGAGGCTGAGGAAGCTCCTTTGAGACAAAATGTTAATCCATAATTACTCATCTTCTACCATGATTTGGGATCCCATACTTCCAATAGAATTGATTGATGTACACATATGTATGCTGCATGCAGAGTTAAGGATCATTGATAAATTGGTCCGTCTTCACTTTGACTTTGCATATTCCATCAAGCCTACAACTCTTGGAAATGAATGCATAAAAAAGTATGAATCTCTGCTTTCAAAAATGGGATTTCATGGTGGTGATGTTCATCTAAGAAAAGATCCAAAGCTTTCACAAAATATAGGTGATGTATTACAAGATGTGTCAATAGGAGGTGCAAAGCAAGAAGATTCTTCAGCAACACCAATGGAAAAAAACTAAATGCAATGTGGGATTGTTGGAAACAATTTTGCAAGTTTATGAGAAATGTAAAAAGCAATCTAGAAATAGAAAAAAGAAGAATGGTCAGACTAGATAAATTTTTGAAGATCATGAGGCAACAAGTTACATATGATACCTATGTGATTGAATTCATAAGCGCAATCACAAAGCTTATAGAAACCATCACATAAGCATGGAGTGTCAAAGACATAACTTACTACTTGGTGAGTTTCAAAGAAATTAACTCCACCAATATACTTGGTGTGTTTTGAAATAAACATCTCATGATATTTAGCTTTATGTTTTTATAGCATATTCTTCTTTTGCATGGTCCATTCTTTGCAAAAAAGGAAACACTTGCCACATGGAACACCCAGAGCATGGAAAAATCTCATTATCAAACAAGAACAAGCTTCTTCAGGTGCATAAGAAAAGGAGGAGGAGTCACAAAAAGTAGTGCTTTCAAACAGCTTTTTGATTGAATCTATAGAAGACAATTACAAAGGAGCACATGCCAGATATCATCACAAGATACTCTCCAATTCAAAGCTATAATATTTAGAATAACTTTTACAATTCTTCTGGCCAAAAATACATATGGATGTATATATAGTTTTTGAAACTCATGAATTTTTGAAATGAAATATTTATTCTTCTTTCAGTCTTTTGAATGAGCTTGACTCTGGCGAATCTCCTTTGTATCTAAGGAGCTCCTTTCTCCTATAGCCAACAATACTTTGTACATCTGACATCTCTGCCGCCATTGCATAACTTGAATAACAAAGGAAATATCAAGATCTAGAAGCATTGAGCCCTGGGGCATGGCCAAAAATCTTGAATGCTGCAGTTCTCTCAAGAAGCAAAATCCTATATGCATTAAAGGGTAGTGAGGAAAAGCCCATGTACTTTGAAAGAGTCTTCAAAGAGAATAATGAAAAACCAGGGTCCTCACTATACTGCTTATGTACAACATAGAATAAATCTAGATTTAACTTTGGAAGATAGTGAATGACTGAATGTATATCCAGTTTTTCTTTTCCTTTACTCTCTATAGCTTTTCTTGTGCCCTTGTCCCTGCCAAGACAATTTTCCTCATCCAGTATAGATAACTGAGGAAACAATGAGAAATCACGATCAAAGAAAGCATCGAGACAAAAATGAACTTAAATGAAAGGAGTAAAGAAGATGACCAATTCAAGTGACTAGGATCATCAAGAAATGTTGGATGGGCCTAATAGCTTGAATCTATCATAAAATCAGAATCATTATAAAAATACCATCACCTGCCATCATTAATAAGTTTTGAGAGATAAAGCCCTTTAATAAATAGCAAATGAAGATCTTCACACAACAATATGAGGAATAATTACCAGATCAGAAAATTAAATCATGAAATATAGAAATCCAAGAGATGACCAATTCAAGTGAATAGGCTCATCCAAAAGTCTCGAATGGGCCTAATCACTTGAATCGTTCGTGTCTTCTAAATGATAGAAAATATATGTTATTAGGTTTTTTGACGTAAGGGAAATCTAGAAAAGCCATAAAAAGGAACAAATCCAGACATGACCAATTCAAGCGAATAGGCTCATCAGAAATTGTTCAATGAGCCTAATCACTTGAATTGATCGTATCTAAGAATTTTGCCTGTCTAGATGCACCTTGACCTCATGTCCCTCCTTTATTAGTTCTTTCTTGTCAATCCTTATTGTTACTTTGTCCTCAACTACCTCCACAAATGAATATCCTCGACCAAATGAGTAATTCCCCAAATCTTTTTGTTGCTGGTCAAAATCTTCATCTGCAAGGGTTGGCTTCTATGAGAGCACTCTTTCATTGCATGTTAAGAGAGCTTTGGACGAGTCTTTGAATTATTTATTTGACAAGGATAAGTCTAGGTTCAGAAATTCCTCTTTAATTTCATCCTTACCATTTATAAACCTCCTTGCAACTTGTTCTGATTCAGCTTTAGCAACAAGGCAGTAGTCTTCTCTAATGTTGAAGAGCTCTTGAATGCAATATAGAGGAACAAAATCATTCCCAGAAATAAAGTAATATGGGGGATTTGGAAGAAGGAGTGTTTTCTATAAGATTTTCACCATCTTCTTCTGGCTCTCTTATGGTAGTCTCTGCTATGAAAGAAGCGACATCAAAGTTCCTTACCTCTTCTTCTTCTCCTTGGAGGTTAATCTCTTCAATAATCTCTTTGACTTGACTTTTTGAATATTTCTCAAGAGAAACATCCAGGGATTCCCTTTTTTCTTCATCATGTTCCTTTTGTTCAATCTTCCCAATTGAGATATGATCAAACCAGATCAGAAACTCTATGTTCAAGGGCACGAAACAACAATTGTTTTGGTATTCTGGGCAAATTTCTATCCTTCCTGGCAAGGGGGAAATCTTCCTACATTTTCTAGTGATTTTGGCCCTATCCAAATGATCCTTCCTAAAAATTATTGGGTGGATATAAGTTTTCCTAGATATGATAACTTCTTGACCATCTACTATCCTAATGAAGGTCTCCCATTCATCCGAAAGAAATTCCTTGCTTTTCTCCACAAGTGCTTCAAAATCAAAGGTGGGATTGAAGATTTTCATTGCATCTGGAAAGTGATTCACCCTCAATCCCTCTTGAACCATAAAATCTAGAAGTTTTTTTAGATGGAGAAACACTTAGAATTACATTCTTCTCTTCCATGTCAAAAGGCAAATGATACAAGCGAATAGTTGCAGTCAAAGAGAGTCAAAGAGGCATGATCGCTTGAATCGGTCGCCTATAGAACTGGAGCTAGTAGTGCTTGGCTATGAAGGCAAAAAGTAGATGAAGGTTGAAAATAAAAAAAGAGTGAGGAAAGTGGTATTTATAGGCAAAGAGATAAACAAACGATCACATGATGTGGACCAATGAAAGTGTGCCATGTGGAAAATTTGAATTTGAAATTTAACCGATCAAATGACGTGGACCACTGAAATGTTGATACGTGGAAATATATGTTGGGATTCACAACAGCTAGATCATGTGGACCAATCAAACATTGCCATGTGGCACTAATATTCAACTTGCCCTTGAGACCTATTTAAGCTCTTGCCTTCATTTTTGCCATTTTTTTTGTGACATACCTGCTCTCCCGACTTCCATAAGTTTTTCAATCCTCTTCTCCGAATATCTCTTAGTCCTCTTCTCCTTGAGCTCGCTTGGTGTGCAAGGTAAAATCCATGAGCTTGGTATCTTCTAGAGACAACCGATTCAAGCGATTAGTGGAATCAAAGATTATTGGATTTGCCCTATCACTTGAATTGGTCATGCCTAGCTCAAAGGATTTTTGAGATTATTTATTCTTTTAGGATCAGGGCAGAAGATAAGAGGATTCTGACAGAAGAATCTATTATCCTTGAGGACATTCAGAGGCTGAAGAAGGCTAATTCAAAACTTTAAAAGAAAGGAGATGGCAAGGTAATTGTCAATGCTTCAATGCCATGGGAGGAAGAGTTCATGCTTGACATTAGGCTTGAAGACAACAAAATGTTGAGAGACAATGTTGAGATCTCTGACAACATTGTTAATATAGCTCCTGGGTATTTTTTAGGCCATAACATGCTCCATTTTATCAATACTTGATCTCCTTGATGCATCTGCTAATGGTTTTATATTGTAGGGTCTTACTCTAGCAATGTGAGGAGTCAATCTCAAGGAAGGTCTTTATTTTGGATTCCCTTGTGACTTAGTGTATATTATACAAGCATGGAGAAATTGGTCATTTTCTCAAGAATTTTAGTGAGGAGATACTATATATAGTTTATCCATATATTGATAAGTAAGTTTTCATTTCTATTTTTCTTATAAAGTCATTCCTTTCTTGGTGGCTTTATTAATGAGTATATGTCACATTTTTAGGGGCCATTGGATTCTTATAATTATTGATTTTGTTGAATACCAAGCCTTATTCATGAAATCTCTCCAATCACAACATGGTAACTGTAATTTGTAAGTTCACACATCCATTCCTCTTTTACATTTCTATTGCCATGCATTCTGATATTTATTTAGCCTCGCAATGCTCCCAAACTTTTGAAAATGCACATTGATCAGAAATATCCAAGCAAAGTGAATGAAGAAAAAAAGTTTGGTTATATGCAGATTCATGTGCCACTACATAAAGACAGTACATCATGTGGATGGAGAGTAATTGCCAATGCAGTAAGGTTCTTAGAGCACAGATTTTACAGTCCTAGTCTAGATCTATCTGACTATCTAGATGCATGGATCCTTTTGTTCAGAGAAAAAGCAATTCATGCCATCTTAAAAGATGCTATCTATCCTTATGATCTAGACTCTCCTCCACCACCTCCACCATCAGCATGACATAAGAATACTAAAGATAAAAGGAAAGGACCTCCTGTTCACTCTCCATTGAAGCATGTCCCGAAGAATAAGCAAAGAAGTGAGAGCTCCAAAAAGAAGAAAAATAAGCAAAAAGGTGAAGGCTCCAAAAATGTATAGAGTTTTGTATCTATCTTGATACTTAGCCCATTACTTCCAACATATGTTGAAAGATATTTAGATGCTCTTTATTGTAAATACAATTTTGTACACAAAATAACCTTCAAAGCATTGAATGTATTAGTAAATTATGCCATTCTATCTTTATCTAGAAGATAGTTATCGTAAAACATGTTTATACAAAGAAATGGTTTCAACTTATTAGTGTTGGTAGTAGTTTTTCTTAAATATGGTCTGCCTTTTTTCATGACATAAACTAAGATAATAAGTTGTTTATCATTAATTTCTTAAACGTTATGTTATAACATGATTTGATAATATGGAATTGAAAAATTGGGCTTGTGAGGGAAAATGGAGAAGATTGGAGGACATGAACAATTCAAGCGATTAGGGAACTCTGAAATCCTCCATTGCCCCTAGTCACTTGAATCGATCATATCCTCCAATCTTCTCCATATTGTAATCCTTGATGCTCTTAACTATTTTTTCACCCACACAAAAGGCACGACCGATTCAAGCAAGGAGAGAAGTCCGAGAACTTCAATTGGCCCTTATCACTTGAATCGGTCTCACAATGCCCATTAACATAGAAAAAGAAAGATGACCAATTCAAGCAATAAGCACCTTTGGAGAACCTTCATTGACTCTTATCGCTTGAATCGGTGCTGTCCTCCAAGCTTCCCCTCCTTTGTAATATTCCTACCTTATTGCTCTATCTTACTTAGAAGTAATGGAGAAGTAACTTGACCATTAGAATTTGTTTGGATAAGTACGTTGGAGAGCTTCTTATCCTTATCTTGAACAATAGAAACCTTGCACAAAAAAAGTCTTTGCACAATAGAAATTTTAAAAAGGTGATGATACAAAACAATGCCAATATCAATATCATGATTTACATAAAAAAGAGATGTAATTTTGCACAACAGTTGCTTTGAGACAGTGATAAAAGTTTTTGCTCAATGGAGATATTCTTTAACCTATAAAAGTCTCTACTCAATATAAAACTTAAAAGAGTGATGACATAAACCAAAACAATGCCAATATGAATATGGTGAATTTAATAAAAAAGTGATGTATTCAGTAGAAGAAAAGGGACAGGATTGGTTACATTCTTAAGGGTTGAAACTTGATCACCTTGGGTGGCAGACAAGTTATGCAAGATAGTGTTTTCTCTAATCTAATGTTTACCATTGCACCATTGAATTTGAATTGTGGTGAAACCTCATCAAGGAACTCTAGGAGCTCCCTTATATTTTTTATTTTCCAATTTGCAATAACAATTTTTTTCCTTGGTTGAAAATTTGCATGCATCAATAATTCTAACTTAAATTCTGGACAACTCTCCTCTAAATCCAAGGGTACCCAGAGTCCAAGCTTTTTTTTCCACCTTCTGTAATCATATCCTAAAACAAGTGATTGTCAAGATATCTGGGCTAACTTTACATAAAATGATGTCTCTTAGCTTTTGATCTTCTTTGTTATCCCATTCCCTATCTAAAACATCATCAATATCTGAAATTGGAACTCTCCTATTCAACCACATTGTTTTTGTTTTCTATAATAACATGTTTTTAAAACATGCTATAAAAACATGAAGAGGAAGAAACCATTGAATCTTTATCCTTGGAGAAATTTGGCTTGTTGGCATTGCACTTTGGACGTCATCTTGCATTTTGCATAAAAAACTTGAAACTATTGAATGATCAGGAGCATCCCAATCTAATGAAGAGATGCAAGGAGCAGGCAGATGTACAAGATTTCCATAAGCACTTCTCCCTGATGGCACCTAATAATATGCAAAGTAGATAAATAATTGAATGCTATTGAAAAATTGAACAGACTTGTTTGCATATAGAAGTTCTACATAATCCTTATGAAGGACTTTGAATGTTCCTGTTAAACATTCAACGTTGCCACTTCAAAATATTGGAAGGAAAAATATATGCAATACAAAAACATATCTCTTGTAATACAAAAATAAATGAAATTGATAAAAAACATTGTTGAACTTCACAATTACAGTACGACACGAATTGCAGATGATTGTCTAGCACGAGATCCTTAGCATTGTACACATCTTCAACTTTTGCAAACCAACCGTCTCTCTTCAACCTGAAACTAAAACTACGACCTTTCCAATGGTTTTTTGTGTTGTCTGTTTTAGTATGCTTGACATTATGGGCACCTCTGCAACTAGGAAGCATAGTCACCCAATCACTAAGCTTCACAGAAAGATGTTTCCATAAAGAATTATCTCTTCTGTTGTAAACCTCATATGAGGTTACACGATTGGAAGGACGATGAGAAGTAGAATCCATTCGAACACTTAGAGAAAGAGCATAGGACACTCAAAGTGCGAAACCAAGATTCACAAACTTCACGAGTATTTATAGACAAAAAAACTTTGTACACGTGGAAGCGAAACACAATCTTTTGATTTGATGTATCAACTGTGATCGAAACATTATTGAATTTTGTGAGCACAAAAATATTTTGTATCTTCAAAAATCATTTCTCTATTGGAAATTTAAGGATTTTCATTCTGTGGTGTGTAAAAAATATCTTTTTTCCTATGAAATCAAAAAGTTGTACACTGAATTCAAGAAAATCTATCATTGAAGCGGCGTTTTTAAGCATGTTTTCTTAAAAAAAGCATTTCTTCATACAATTAAAAGAGACATGAATATTATATTCTTGTACACATGGAAAGACCCTATTTGTCAATTTTCTTTATCCATCATTAGCAAACGGCCATTTTTCGGGCATTTTTCACCTTAATGTGCATAAACTCATGTCTTCATGAAATAAAGTCTTGATATCTTGATATGTGCTAAAAGAGAAAATGTAAGAAAACAGGTGGATTCACAAAGTGAAAAGAATTTAGATGGCACAATAAACAGGTATAAAGCAAGGATGGTAGCAAAGGGGTTTGCTCAAACCCATGGAGTGGTGTTTTCATTACTCAAAGAAAGTACATCCATGATATACTAGTCAAGTTCAAAATGAAAAAAATGCAAGAATTGTAGGTACACCCATGGAATTGAATCACAAAATCAATGCTCATGAAGGAGAGTTGCTTGAAGACATTACGTGTTATCAAAGTCTTGTTGAGAGTCTTAATTATGCAACCCTAACAAGAGTAGATATATGCTATGGGGTGAGTACATTGAGTTAATTCATGCATACACCAAGAAAACCTCACATGGAAGCTGCCAAATCTTAAAGTACTTGAAGGGTACCATAAACGAAGGGCTATTTTATCCATTTACATCTGACTTGGATATCAAGCCATACTCTGATGCAGATTGGGTTGGCTCAAAAGATGATAGGAGGAGCACCTCTGGCTGTTTACCTTTTGCATGATCTAAGTTAATTTCATGGTCATCAAAGAAACAACCACTGTGGCATTGTCATCAACTGAAGTTGAATATAGCGTCTTCGCAAATGCAACACAAGAGGCAATGTGGTTAAAGCTACTCTACTTAGACTTGGGACTACATACATACACTCCAATGATATTTGGAGATAATACTAGCTCATCACATTTGGTTGCTAATCCTATATATCATGCAAGGACTAAGCACGTTGAAGTGGATTATCATTATGTGAGAGACAAGTTACTTAGCAAGGACATATAGTTTTCCTATGTTTCAACAGACTTGCAATGTGCAGATATTCTAACTAAATCTTTGGATGGAATTAAATTAAACAAGTTCAAGATGATGATTCGATTGCAGGAGATTAAAGAGAGTTGAAGCCCAAGCACGTTATGCTTGAGGGGGATCTGTTGGTGCAATTACTCCAATCCTAAATGCTTGGTCACTTATCCTAAAGTTCATATGTGCATTCATGTGTTAGCACATGAATGTTCTCTTGTAAAAGATTAAATTTTACTCCTTGTAAAAGTGTATATATGGAAGCACTTGCAATCACGAGTTCTTCGGAGAATATTTCCATGAATTATTTGGTGAGGATTTATGGAAAATCAAGTCCTAAAGCTTTGGAACACTTTTAGGTAAAGATTTGAATTCAAACTTGAATCTTGGCTCCAACAAAAGTCTATAAAAGAGGATTACCTAGTCATGTGAAAAAGATGAGGATATAGCAAAGATTTCAGAGGAATTTCTGTTGAATATTGAACTCACATTATAGCTCTTCTATTTTCCTCGACATTGTGCAATCATTCATTGCCAATGTCAATGTAATTTATGTGCATTAATATATATAGTTTTCTCATATCCCATCTCTTCTTCTCTGTCATATACTACTCAGAATAGTGAGCTTCTCTGATCCTTTTCTCAGTGTGTATTTGATCATTTGCAGTGATTTAAGTTGGTATAGATTCACTCAATAGTCTATTTGTATCGTACAAAGTTTCAATTTAATTTCCTCAGCCATTCTCGAGTTATGTGCAAAATAGCATTCTTTGGTCTGCATACTGTTAACTCTCGAAAATGTCAGGATAGTGATCTAATTTGCTAAGCATCATTCTTTGAGCATAGTTGATCATTTCAAGTGAAATAACTTGTGAGAGTTAGCTACTATAGTCAATTAGATATTCCCCAAAGGATTTTTTCAAATTGTTACCATGAAAGGAGTAATGTTCATTTTCCTTAGCAAGTGTGGTGACCAAAATAACAAGTTTTGGTTCATAGTGAAAAGTCCAAGCTATCTATTTTGATCCAATGATTTGAGGATCATCTTCCAAAGTACTTGGGTGATTAATTGTGCTTCTAGGAAAGCTCAAGAGGTCTACTTTATACTCCTCAAGTCAGTTTTGGTTGGTGTGAAGCAGGAATTTGCAGCACCATCTCATCTCTCGAAGGTGTCCACCATCTCCTCCAACACTATTTGGAATGAATTTAGGAAAGCAGTAAAAACGGCACAAGGTAGTTCTCCATACCTACTAGGTGCCAGTTTCCAAAGCGGAAGGCCATATCATCATTCTGAAAGACCAAGAGCACGTGATTAGTAGTAAAGAATTGACACTTGCTGACAATCAAACTACAAGGGAACCACTCTTCACTAAAACATTATCGCAAGGATTCTAGAGGGGTCTTGTGACCAAAAAATTGATCAATGAGAGAGGTTCTCTTTAGCTTTTCTTATTTCACCAAAATATTCTCCCTTTAAATAGAGATGACTGAGGGCTTAACACCAAAAAGCTCCATTGAAGCATCACAAGTTTTGTGCTCCAATGGTAGACCCACATTACTCACCACCAATGAGTGGGAGATCCTAGCAATGAAGAGTGAAGTGGCCAACAAAGAGGGAAGTCCCTTGGTGGAAACATGCACCTTGGTTGAAGCTAGCAACTTTTGAAGAGCCTTTGAAAACAAATAAGGAGTTAGGGAACCTAAAGACCCTCTAACACTTCGAAACAACAAAAAATGATCTCTCTTTTTTCCCCTAAACAAACTCTGAAACAAAATCCTTTTATTTTAAAACGTCTCCAGCCCCACAAGAACCCCAAACTCTCTATTTTAATAAAATTTCCTTCTTTTTCTTTTTTTTTTTCTCTCTCTTTTCCCTCTTTTTTTCTTTTTTTCTCTTATAGTTTTTAAAGTCTTTTCTTTTTCTAAGGCCAAAACTCACTCTCAAAGAAACATGAAGAAAAAGGGGTGTATCCTGAATTAAAGATTTGAATTAAAGGAATGTACTGGGATTGAGCAAAGCTTTGGGGCCATGCTTGGGGGACATGATAGACAGGGGCGATGGACCCTCCATTGCATGATGGACAAGGAGGCAAGGGATCAACATGAAGCTCTTAATCCTCATGCACAGTAGGGTTTCCAAGCTATGGTGGTCAACGAGATTAATCCTCTTATGGTGCATGGATGTCCTCACTCCATGGTGCCATTAAGAGAGGGTTTGGAGCTCATCATTGAGTTCGGAAGGGTGCCTTACTATCATAAAATAGATTACATTCAAAAAGTTTCGTCTTCTTTGTTATTAGGCACTGGCAAAGGAATGATTTTGATGTACTTCATAATCTAATGATCTTGTTATTATGGTGATCATCACATGTATTCATGTGCACATTATATGATTCTAATTTATCCTTTATATGCTAGAATCCAAGACTACAAATATTCTCTCATCGAAGCTTTAATGCTGACGAATACCTTTGAGCTATTCTTCTGCAACGAAACTGGAGAATACTTAATCTTGCTAAAGTGGTGTAATAGAAATCATTAAGGACTAAAAACTTCATTGATATTAAAGTCATTCAATGGAAAAATTACGAGTCAGCATGATTTTGAAAGATTTAATGAATGCAAATCATGTTGAAGCTCATCGACTTACTTTGTCAGTCCTTTGTTTATTTTGCTATAGAGAAAAAAAATTTAATACCATTGCAAAATTTTGATTTAGAAGTTCACTAAATTCTTTTGAAGATTTACTAAAAAAGTATGTTTCTAGTCTCTATTCAGAACTCACAATCTGTTATTATGTTTGAAACATAAATCAGTACTCTAATGGTTATAGGTAGGAAAGCAAGTTATGAGACGTTATGATGTACTTCACCACCTTAATATGATGTTATGATATTATGATGTTATAAGCGAGTAGTGATAGAATTCGCCAGATGCTTTGAGTTGAAGGTTCAAGAAATGATAAGCTTGTTAACAAGTTTGTTATTATATTCGAAGCATAAATAATTACTCTAATGCTTACATATAGAAATCCAAACAAGTTATAAGATGTTTTGATGTATTTCATCACCTTCATATGATGTTCCTGTTATGATGTTACAAGCTAGTGGTGATAGAATCTGCCAAAAAAACTTTCAAATGGAGAATCAATGAGGTTTGAAGAACTTTAATTTTATGTTTCTAGGTTTGTTATTATGTTTGAAACACAAATTTAATGGTTATAAACAGAAACTCAAACAGTTTCTAAGATGTTATGATGTATTTCATCACCTCAATATGATGTTGTGATGTAATGAGCGAGTAGTCATAGAATTCTGCCAAATAACTTTCAAATGGAGAATATGTTTCCACGCCTGTTATTATGTTTGAAACATAAATTAGTACTATAATGGTTATAGATATATCTTAACAAGTTATAAGACGTTGTGATGTATTTCATCACTTTAATATGATGTTATGATGGAGAATGAATGAGGTTCTTGAAATTTTTAGTTCTATGTTTCCACGCTATAATGGTTATAGACAGATCCAAACAAGTTATAAGACGTTTTGATGTATTTCATCACTTCAATATGATGTTATGATGTAATAAGCCAGTAGTGATAGAATGTGGCAAATAACTTTCAGATGGAGAATCAACGAGGTACTATGCATTTAAATTTTGCGTTTGCACGTCAATTATCATATTTGAAACATAAATTAGTACTCTAATTGTTACATACACAAAGCCAAACAAGTTATATGATGCATTCCCTCACCTTAATATGATGCTATGTTGTTATGTTATGATCTTATGTTGTTACGATGCTGGAAGTGATAGAATCTACCAAATACATTTTAGATGGAGAATCAATGAGGTTCCAGGAATTATTATTTTTTTGGTTTCGAGGCTTGTTATTATGTTTGGATAATAAATTAGTACTCTAATGGTCACAGAAGGAAATTCAAATAAGTTATAAGACGTTATCATGTAATTCATCACCTTAATACGATGTTATGAGGAAATTCAAATTAGTTAGAGAATTCTATGATGTAATTCATCACCTTAATATGATGTTATTAGCCGGTGGTGATAGAATCTACAAAAATAACTTTGAAATGGAGAGCACTGAGGTTCTACAAAATGATGAGACTTTCCATTTCTTTTTTAATCCTAAATTTGATAGTACATAGAAGAATGAGAACTAAAAAAATCGATTATAAACACATTACTTTTACTTCCTATCCATAAAATCATGTCTTCATAAAATCATCTCTAACATGAATCTCTTTGAAACTCATATCTGACTTTTGCTTTTACTCTTTGATTGATGATGAAAGGCGATCCAAATGCCTTAACATTTGAGGAGTTAGTATCTATTCTGTTGCAGGAAGATCAATCTAGGTTGAATAGGTCAATTATGTGTGTTGCAGATCAAGCTTTCTTGGCTAGTCAAAATGGAAAAGGTAAATGGAGCTCATCTACTAGTAAGTAGAAATTTGTTAATTCTCCACAATCAAAGAAGAATGACAATGATGAGAAGAAAACAAAAAAGCAAAAATTGTTTTGCAAATAATATATAGGAAATGATCATGTCATAAAGAGTTGTCCAAAATTGGCTACAAAAGAGGCAAAGAAAAAAGAGGCTAGAATGGTTGTTGTAGAGGCCTCTACACGCAAAATAGAGTGTTTTAGTCTTGTGCAATTATGAACCATCTTCTCATGAACAAAGTATGTTTGCAGTTATGACCCATCTTCTCATGAACAATGTATGTCTGCAGTTATGAGCCATCTTCTCATGAACAATTTATGAACAATGTATGTATGAACAATGTATGTATGAACAATGTTTGGTACTTTGATAGTGGGGCAACCAAATATATTACCTCGCAACACACTTTTTTCACTTCACTTGAGCTTTCCCCTACAGGGAATACCATCACATGTGCCAAAGAATCCTCTTATCCTATCATGGGAGTTGGTAAGATCATTTTGATTACAACTGATGGTAGTTCTTTTACATTGTCGAATGCTTTACTTGTGCCAAGGATCAAGAAAAATTTGTTATCAATTTCAGCATTAGCCAAGATCATCTTCAACCAACTTTGATAAATTTGTGAATGATTCAACATGTCCAATACATGATTCTCAAGATATCTCAGATGCAAAGCCTTGGCATGCATGCTTTGGTCATCTAAATTTTCTAGTTTGCTATGAATGTAGAAATTTGAAATGGTGTCCTCTCTACCCAAACTTGAGGCACATGGTAAACATGTTTGTGAAGGCTGTATTTTGGGCAAAATGAAACATTCCTCATTCCCAAAAGATGGTTCAGTTCGGGCTACTTAGAAATTGCAGCTTGTCCACAATGATGTATGTGGTCCTATGTAGACACCCTCTTTTGGGAACTACCTTTACTTCATGAGTGTATGGTCAAGATTCATGCTTTACCACATAGTTTCTGGCTTGCGGCTATTATGTGTGCAACATATGTACTTAAAAGGTGTCCCACTAAAGCATTGCAGTCACCCCATATGAGGCTTGGCATGGTCCCAAGTCATCTGTTGCTCATCTATGTGTCTTTGGTTGTCTAGCATATGCAACATAGGAAATTGGATGATAAAGCAGTGAAATGTATTTTTCTTTGGTACAATCTGGAAGCAAATGCTATTGTTTGTATCATCCATAGAATAAATGCATTTTGGTTAGCCATGATGTTGTTCTTGTGGAAGATGCAATTCAGCCATTAATTTCATGTACTAAGGAGACACCAGTTAGCTCCAAAGATGTGCATCACACTTTGCTACCTCTTTTTATAGGTGGAGAGTCTAGTGCTAGTCCAAATGAGGCAATTTCTTAGCCTTTACAAGTTTCACATGATGATGTAGATCATTACATTTTTTATGCAGATTTACATGATGCACTTGTTGATGAGAGAACTCATATAGAGGAGGCAAAAACAATGCCTATATGGCTGGTGTAGACTTTGCGAGATAGCAAATTAGATGCACCTCTATCATATTGTACTTGTTGGGCTCTCATAGTGCTTCTTTTGCATTAGATTGCTATGCTATGGCTACCTCTAATCTTAGTGATGATAATGAGCTTGTTTTGTTTGATGAAGCACAAAATTCGAAAAATTTTATGGCTACTATGCAATCAAAATATGCTTCTATTATGAAGAATGGTACCTAGTCTTTATGTGATTTTCCTCTTCGAAAGAAGGACTTTCACACTAAGTGGGTATACAAGTTGAAGTGTAAGCATGACGAAATAGTTGATAGGTATAAGGCTCGGCTTATTGCAAAAGGTTATGCCCAAGAAAGAGGCATTGATTTTGATGAGACCTTTGCTCCCACATGTTGAATGAATACTATTCATAACATATGTGCGCTTGCATCTCATCATGGTTGGAATGTACATCAGTTGGACATCAAAACTACATTTTTGAATGGTGACTTACATGAAGAAGTGTATGTTTTTTAGCCCCATGGTTTTGTGTAGAAAGGGCATGAAAACAAAGTGTGCATGTTGAAAAAGGCATTATATGGTTTGAAGCAAGCACCACGTGCTTCAAATGAAAAGATACATGCCTACTTGATTGCACATGGTTTTGAGAATAGTCCAATTGAGAGAACCTTATATGTTAAGCATGTTGATGATGTACTTCTGATCATTTTTATGTATGTTGATGACATGTTGCTCACTGGTCCTAATGAGAAGCATTATTTTGATTTTAAGGCTGATTTGCATGCCTCTTTTGAGATGTCAGATTTGGGGCATTTGCATCATTATTTGGACATTCAATTTATGCAAGCTGATGGAAGAATAGCTTTGTGTCAAAAAAAAATATATTGACACATTATTGCATGGTTTTGACTTGAAGACTGCAAACCTATTGCTAGTGCTATGGAGACACGTTTAGGAATGAGTCTTCATGATGTTGGAGATGCATTTTATACTATTCTCTATCAGCACATGGATGCTTGATTTACTTGTGCATAACTCGGCTTGATATTTAGTTTGCTATATCATAGATGAGTAGGTTTATGCATTGCCCAAATGTCGAGCATTGGCAGACGGTTAAGCACATTTTTTGCTACTTGCGTGGTACCTGAATACTTGGATTAGATCTCTGGTCATTAGGGGAAAAAATGAGAATTGTATGGGCCTTGTAAGGATCCCTAATTTTCAAGGATTAAGATTAGCAAAAAGAGGGTTAACGGCTAGAAAAAATACCACTAGTGGTTTATAGAATAAAATATTTGTTCTTAAGTTTGTGCTCAGTCAAATTGGGCTCGTGGGCATTCTTTGGCCTTGGATATGATCGTTTCAATTGCTACAATTGTCCGTAGTGTGTCTCTCACAAGGCAACAAAACTCTCTCTAAAAAATGGACAGTCATAGGTTCTTTTGTCCATTCGATGAGATCCTCACAGACAGTTAAGATCGCGGACTTAGAGTCTGTCACAGAAAGAAAAAATAGCAACCATTTAATGAGGTGAGAGAGGGTTTGGACTCGCACAAAAAGACAAATGACTGCGTGCAATTCCATGGAAGGATAAGATATGCTCTATTTGATGGACCAATCATCTAATGGTTTAGAAAAAATCTTGGGAAACTTTTAAAATTAATGCTTCACAACCATCAGATCCAACGGATGCAATTCAAAGTGGCTCAAACATAAATCGAATTAATCTAAACCATTGTTTTTTGGATCCATCCAACAATACAGAGACAAGGTGCATTTTTGAGTTTTAAGATAGACCATTGGATCCTTGCCACATCCAAGGGGAAAAATTGCATGCCAACTTTTTTCTTGATATTTAACTTGAGCCATTGGATCTTTCAGTTTATCCAACTGTTATGGTTGAAACTCTAGGCCTATCAAACCACGTTTATAAAAGAACTCCTTGTTTTGAGTCATTGATACCACCTTTGACCACAAAATAAACGAGGGAAGCCTATGCCTACTCTATGTTATGAAGGGAGTAGACTGTGGCCGAAACCCTCTTCTCATTGGTCCATCACAAATCACCTCTTAATCTAAAACGCCCATGTAGGGTTCATTTTTCCCCCTAATGTCATAAACTCCAAGTATGCTTGAATTCATGAGGATTGATTGCTCTCCCTTGATGAAAAACGTTTTCCAGCTTCCTTTAGTGAAGCACAACACTAGCTTTAATAGCTCCCTTTCTTTGTAATGAATGACCTCCAAGCACTTCAAGATGATTTGATACCACTTTTGGGAGATTTGGCAACACCATATGCAACTAGAAGCATAATGTGACCTTCCAAGCTACACTCAAATAGACATTGTTCCAAAGTTGTGGTTGTTTCTCAAAGATGGTCCAAATATTTCCAAAGATCTTTGTGTAGAGACTTACTTTCACTCTAGACACAATAACTCAAAGACTATGCAAAGATGGATCTCGAGATTTAATACAACTTTGGAAAACTACATTAGCTATCCGAAAAGAGGAAATTAATATAAAATGGGTTCCTACAATAAAAGACAAAATGAATACAACTTTGAGAAATAGAACTAGTCACAACATGAATAGGGAGTGAGATATCCTAATCAAACTTGGGATGGAGGCAAGTAGGGATCTTGCTTAAGCTAGAGGCTTGCTTCTTGGACTCCACTACTCTAAGGTCACTCTAATACAAAATTTAAACACATGGGATCACAAAAAAGGTCATGATCCAAGTCTAATAGATACAAAGCAAGTAGGCTCCTATAAGCGAAGAACCATTTTTCCCAAAGCTGCTTCTCCTAAATTAGGAGGCTTGAATGGAATGATTTGGGGAGTGTTTGAATGACTCTTTTGGGTGAAATCTCATACCTTGAGGAACTCATACATTCCAGTTGGACAAATTATTTTGCCCATGAATTTGTACTTTGAAGCTTAACTTTTAACATGTCAGGTCCTCATGTAGTCTAGGTGTGTGTATCTTCATCCCGATATTAGTTATTCGCAATCAATTTTCTTCTCCTTTTTCCTCTCCACAGACCCATAATTTCCATCTTCCTCGTATCAAGAATCATCACCTTCTTCTTTCTTGCTCATATTTATCTTCATGTTGATGTACCATATTCCATTGGAGAAGTGGGTTCTCCCTATAACCTGATTAGCAAATTTAATCCTAGTTGTAATTCTTTTATGTTGTTTATGTATACAATTACCACACCATATTGAACTAATCTCACTTTTCTCTTGAATGTTCCTTCTAGGATCATTTCATAGTTATTGACTTTGCCAAAGCTTTATATTTCTATGATTTTTTTAATTTAAATTTACATGTAGTTACTTTTACATCTTTCAACGACCCAATGGCTCTTTTTGTATGTCCATTTACTGATGGAATTTTAAATGAATAGCTGTAGGTCTGATTCTTCCCATTTTTCCCATGATTTTCATTTTAAAAAGGTCTCAAAGTATGACTCTACATAGACAGTATCACTAAGTTTGTTCTATTTAAATACGTAGATTTTTTAGCATTATTACATGCTCTACATTTTCTTGTGTACTTCAATGAGAGTTCAATTGGTAGGGTGGGGTTGGGTTTTTTTCTCTAGAACAACTATAAGCTATTCCATGTCTCCTTAGTCATATGCAAGTCTTGATTTTTTGTAGTAAGTTTCTTGATAGTAGTATTTTTATTGTTTCTTATACACTTCTCTAGGTTGATACATATGACTACATTCATAATCGTGTCTTCGTGGTGCTCTATTTAAAAGCATTCAGTCATATTAAGACACTTTAAAACGAGTAAAAACGTTTTTTAAATTATACACGTTTTCAATTCTCTTTAGATAGTTATAGAGCTTCAAGTTAGGAGAAAACACTTGGAGTGGATCCTTCATTTAAGAGAGACTACTTTTGAAAATTATCTAAGTATATCCAAATTGAGCTTTTTCCAAGAATTTTGGTATAGAATCAGTAAAGCTCTCTGTTTTGAACTATTGATCGATAAAATTGAGTACTTGAAGAAGAAGTTATAAGAATAGAAAAGGGACTATTATACATAAGTTTGAGGAGATCGAAATGATGGACAATTAGAGGGGATTCCAAAAGAATTGGTGGTGCTTGAGGATTCCAAATACCCACACTTCTATTTTTTACGTTATTTGGTACCCATTCACATGAGAAATCAATTCCAAGATCATGTAGAAATGATAGAACAAGGTAATATCCATATGCCCCATATCTTCATTTTTTGTGCTAAAACATCCTTTAGAATACCCACCACAAAAGAGAGAGTGCCAAAAGGCTAAGGTTGTCAACTAATGGAAATGCACGTCCTTGAAATCGACTTTAAAATTGGAAATCTTATCACAATAACCTCCAACAAGAAAATATTTATCCTAGAAGCCTAAGATTGACCAATGATAATAATTTTTGTTCGAAACTCAAAGGAAAGGAATAAGTATCACATATATATGAAAGTTCAATTCAAACCTTGATGATGAAATGAGACAAGGTGACATTTATCCTTTAGTTTGACACTTAGGAAGTGAACACAATTCAAGCAATAAAGTTCTAGAGTATTGATATTGAAGTCATTCAATGGAAAAATTACTAGTCAGAATAATGATTTTGAGAAATGTAATGAATGCAAATCTTGTTGAAACTCATCGACTTACTTTGTCAATCCTTTGTTTGTTTTGCTATTGAGGAGAAACTTAATACCATTGGAAAATTTTGATTTAGAAGTTCACTAAATTATTTCAAAGATTTATTAAGAGAGTATGTTTCTAGTCTCGTTTCAGAACTCACAATCTGTTATTATGTTTGAAACATAAATTAGTACTCTAATGCTCATAGATAGGAAAACAAGTTATGATGTACTTCATCACCTTAACATGATGTTCTGATGTTACGATGTTATGATGTTATAATCCAGTAGTGATAGAATTTGCAAGATGCTTTGAGTTGAAGAATCGATAAGGTTCAAGAAATTTTAAATTTTATGTTAACAAGTTTGTTATTATATTTGAAGCATAAATAAGTACTACAATGGTTACATATAGAAAGCCAAACAAATTATAAGTTTTTTTTATTTATTTCAACACCTTCATATGATGTTCTGGTGTTATGATGTTATAAGAAAGAGGTGTTAGAATCTCCCAAGAAACATTCAAATGGCGAATCAATGAGGTTTGAAGAATTTTAGTTTTATGTTTCTTGGTTTGTTATTATGTTTGAAAACATAAATTTAATGGTTACAAACAGAAATCCAAACAATTTCTAAGATGTTATGATGTATTTCGTCACCTTAATATGATATTATGATGTAATAAGCCAATACTGATAGAATGTGCCAAGTAACTATCAGACGGAGAATCAATGAGGTTCTTGAAATATTTAATTGTATGTTTCCAGGCCTGTTATTATGTTTGAAACATAAATTAGTACGGTAATGGTTTTAGAAAAATCCAAACAAGTCATAAGATGTTGTTGCGTTTTCATCGCCTTAATATGATGTTATGTGCCAAATAACTTTCAGATGGAGAATCAATGAGGTTGTATGAATTTAGATTTTACGTTTCCACATATAAAAAATTATGTTTGAAACATAAATTAGTACTCTAATAGTTACATACAAAAATCCAAACAAGCATTTCCTTACTCTAACATGATGTTATGAGCTAGCAGTGATAGAGATCAATCTACCAAATACATTTTAGATGGAGAATCAATGAGGTTCTAGGAATTAAATTTTTTATTTTGTTTCAAGGCTTTCTATTATGTTTGAATAATAAATTAGTACTCTAATGGTTACAGAACGAAATTCAAATCAGTTATAAGACGTAATTTATCACCTTAATAAGATGTTATTAGCTAGTAGTGATAGAATCTACAAAATGACTTTGAAATGGAGAGCACTGAGGTTCTAGAATTTTAAATTTTATGTTTCCATGCCTCTATTATTATGTATTAGTACTCTTATGGTTCCACACAAAAAGCCAAACAAGTTCTAAGATGCCAACAGTGATTGAATCTACTTTCGGAAAAAGAACGAATGAGGTTCTACGCAAAAATATACCTCCTTATTTAATTTGGTTAATTCATGTGAATCAAGAGTTTAATGTCGTCCACTTCAATTCAACGATGAGACTTGCCGTTTAATTTTTTCTCCTAAATTTGATAGTACATAGAAGCGCAAGAATTAAACAAAATTTTGCCTCCCCGATTATAAACACATTATTTTTACTTCATATCCATAAAATCATGTCTTCATAAAATCACATCTTCATGAAATTATGCCTTCATAAAATCATGCCTTTATATGTGTTAATTACAGATCTGTAATGCATACCAAACATAATGCTAAAAGAGTAGAAGTAAGAAAACATTCCGATTTTCACCTTCTATTGAATCATTATCAACATTGCTCCCTGAACATGAATTCTTGCTTGTGTTCCCAATGTATATTTGAATCTCTCTATTGGTTTTTACTTTTTAAAAAATACCTGAACTCAACAAACATAGTAAGTATTTGCATCTCAAGAAAGAAATTCATATTACATTCAAATAAATAATCTCGATGAATCGTTGAATTTGTATAAGCCAATATAAGCTATCTTAATCCAATGTCACATATACATATAAAATTCTAAAAATTCGCATACCTTGTTTTGCTCTCAAAATACATATTTATGCTCAAGATCATTAGAAAACATTATAATCCATCTCAAAATTTGATCTACATCCCAAAATATATGTAAAAAACAAGTAGTATATAATCACTCTGAAACTCTCAAGGTTATTCTCCTTCAATCAAATATGTTGTATGAGCATCAACAAAAGTATTTATGTAATTAACTACTTTGCAAAAAATCATTCATTTCTTTCTCTTGCTCAATCCTCATATTTCAAGGTACTTAGATTCTTGTTTTTAAATTAGAAGTTTCTAGGTCTGTTATTATGTTTGAGACATAATTTTATACTCTAATGGTTACAAATGAAAAGCAAAAAAAGTTATAAGATGTTATTATGTATTTCATCAACTTAATATGATCTTATGATGTTATGATGTTATGAGCTAGTAATGATAGAAATAACATTAAGATGAAGAATCAATGAAGTTTTAGGAATTTAAGTTTTACATTTATATGTCTATTACTATGTTTGAGACATAAATTAGTACTTTAATGGTTACATATAGAAAGACAAACAAGTTATTGGATGTTCTGATGTAACTCATTACCTTAATACGATGTTATGATGTTATCAGCTAGTAGTGATAGAATCTGCCAAATAACTTTTAAATGGAGAATCAATGAGGATCTAAAAATTTAGATTTTATGTTTCCACGTCCATTATTATGTTTGAAAAATAAATTAGTACTCCAATGGTTATAGAAAAAGGCTAGACAAGTTAGAGGATGTTATGATGCATTTTTATTACCTTAATACCTACAAATCAAGGTGCTAGTAGTGCTAGAATCTGCCAAATAACTTCCAGATGAAGAATCAATGAGGCTTTAGAAATTTATATTTTATCCACATGTGCTTTATCAATTCTTTATTTTTGTACCCACATGTGCTTTATCAATTCATGTGAACCAAGAGTTTAATGTGAGTAGCTTCAATTCAATGATGAGACTTACCATTTCGTTTTTGTTCCTGAAGTTGTTAGTACATAGAAGCATGAGAATATAAAACAAGTTGCCTCCCAAATAATCACATCTTTTTTATTTCATGTGCATATGTTGCTCTAGCACAATGGTGAGAACCATGTTAAGAAGCTCCACCTCCTTAATGTCAATCCGCAGAAGAGATAGGAGTGATATGAAGATCGTGAATGTGAGATGAAGTGAGAGTGAAGGTGAGAAGCATAGAGATGCACACACACATACACACACACATACACACACACAATGAAGAGATAAGCAAGACACAATGGAAGGTAGGAAAATAGACTCTATTCTCAAGATCAATTACAAGCTCAAGCTCACTCCAGCTCATACAAGTCTACACTAGCTAACCTCAAAAATGAGCTCTCTAGCTCTATTTATAGTTTTTAGACTAGTTTTGACTGGTTTCACATATAGTGACCGGCATAGTTAAAAAATAGGTTCTAGGTATATTTGAAAGGGTAAACAGTGTCTAAAAATAGCCAAAATTGGTAGGATCATTCTACCTAAGCTCCTCAAGCTCAATGACTCCTCGGCTTGCACAAAATGGAGCTATAAATTACAAAAATGGTTTTTCTATGTTACATATGGTGCAAAAGTGATGAAAATCACTGTTGGAGGTTTTCGAAAAGTATTATAAAACATAATTCTTTGAAAAATGATGCGACTGGCTCCCCACTACTTCTTTGTGCTCTCTCTTCACATGCTTCCTCGTCGTCTATGCCTCTGGCTACTGCCAACAGCATAAAAGTCATGTTTTCATAAAATAAAGTCTTGATATCTTGATATGTGTTAAAGGAGAAAACATAAGGAAACATTTTGATTTTCACCTTCTGTTGCATAATCAGTATCATGAATTCTTGCTTATGTTCGAATTGTATGTTTTTTTAATATAAAGGAAGTTCGGCATTAGCCTACTCTCCCGGACTTGAATTAAATAAAGAAAACTACAAGAGAAGGGGACTAGTACCCACGGGACCCCCCAAATCCCACAAAGCAGGGAAAGCTTTTACAGAGCTTAGATGGCATTACAAAGAAGGTTAATCACCCTCTCATCACCCTCATGAGGGGCCCACTTGGGGTTAAGCTTGTTATTGATCAAAAGGAGTACTTGATGATGCCTGAAGGGGGGGGGGGGATTTCTTACAGTTAACAATCATTTTGCCAAGGAGGAACAACAATTTCTCAATTGACCACTCTTTGGGGGAGTCACCGAAGTTGAAAGCACATCTTTCCCGCCAGATTTTCCATAGGACCTCCCCTCTGATGGCGTTCCAGAGAGTCGCGGAGCAGCCGATCGCTTCTCCCAGCAAGGCCTGCTGCCAACTGAGATGTTTCTGAAGTCTAATTTTCTTTCCAAACATCTGCCAGAGTCTAATGGAGTTGGGGCAGGTAAAGAAGATGTGTGAAACATCTTCGATAGATCGGTAGGAGCGTTTGCACCAGGGAGGAATCCCACAAAATTTGCTAGCCTTGAGGTTGGTCCAGATTCCATGATGAAGAATTTGCCATAAGAGGACAAAATTTTTTATTTCTATGAGGGGGTGCCAGATAGCCATGAACTTCATGTCCCACCGAAGCCGCGTCCATGAGAGGCACCACTTCTTGTTGAGGTTAACCTGATAGTCAATCGTTTCTTTGATGTTCGAGATTTTTGATAGGCTATTCCCATTGTGCCATTTGAGACCATACGAGCTCGACGTGTCGTGCCCCATGAGAAGGCGAACTTTGTCTTGGTCCCAGGCGAGGCATCTGCTTTGCAAAGTGTTCCATTCTTTGTACGAAATGTTGACGCAAGGTTCAATATCCTCGAAGTTGATCCAGCGGTTGGTGTCTTGTTTCCAGAGATGTTTCCATTTTTTGAAGCCTTTGTTCCATAACTTCTTGGCATTTTGAATGTTCCAAGATTCCACACTCCGGATGCCATGGATCGGAAACAAGATAGAGTCGTTTTGTCTGATACTGGAAGCCCACTTCCAATCTTCACTAATTCTTGTGTAGCTTTTGACTTTGTTCCAACTCTTCCATAGGGAGCACACGAGATTAGAGCCTTTCGGGAAGACGGGAATCGGGGAAAACAGCAAGGTCAAGATGTCAAGATTCTTTCGATTTGGGAAACCCATGAGAGCCAACTCATTCTTGTTTCTGAAGATCAACTTGGCCCACGAGGCCTCCCTATTGCACCAAGCCTTGATCATCCATTTGGCTGCCAGTTTGTTAGCCATGCAACCAATGTCCAGGATACCAAGTCCCCCACTATCTCTATGGCTGGTGCAGATGGACCATTTGATTTTAGGCACCCCCCTCCTATTGTGGTCGCCCGTCCAAAGGAAGTTTCTACAAATACTATCCAGTTTGGACAGATCTTGCTCTTTCGGTCTCCAACAAGAAACAAAATAAATGGTAGATGATAGGAGGAAGGTGTTGATAACCATAGCACGACCAGCAAGATTGATTTGCATACCTCTCCAATAGTTAAGCTTGTTTTCGAGTTTGGCCAGCACCCAGTTCCACCGCTATTCCATAGAGACGCCAAACCCCAAGGATCCCAAGAAGTCCAAAAATTTGGCCCTGCGGAATGATTTGATAGCCATGATCAATGAGAAGGTCGGGTTGTGACCCAACAATAGCTCTAAAGGCGATCTTAGAGTGGTTGATTGTGGATCCAAAGGCTTCACAAAAGGTAGCTAGACACCTCCAGAACGTCTCCAGGCTGGTACTATCATGGTGAACAAACGCGTTCATATCATCGACAAAAAGTCTCATGGTGATCTGACTGTGGTCATGAGGCAAATGGAGGCCTTTGATATTACCAGCTTCCACATGATGCTCCACCAGCCTGCTAACCCCTTCCGTGGCAATGGCAAAGAGGAGGGGAGCCAATGGGCACCCTTGTCCAATAGATCTTCTAAGTTTGATCACCTTCGAAAGTTTGCCATTAATGTTAATTTGGGTCGATGCATTTCCGAGAAGGGTCGCAATCATCTTGGTGAATTTCTGACTACATCCAAGATCTTGGAGCGACTACAGAATATAGTCCCATTCAAGCCTGTTGTAGGCTTTATCAAAGTCAATCTTGAGGAAGACCACGTCTCATTTAGACTCATTTGCAAATTCAAGACCTTCCCAGATATCTATAATGGTTTCCAAAATTGACCTGCCTTTGATGAAACCTTTTTGGTCCTCGCTTAACCATGCTCTCAAGTGGCAAGAGATTCTGTTGGCAATGACTTTGGCAATGATCTTGTATCTTGTTTGGAGCATCGTAATAGGACGCCAGTTCTCTATTCTGTTCTTTTCCCCCTTTTTTGTGTATTAGCTTGATAATGCAATTGTTGAGACAAGAAGGAAGCATGCCAAACTTGAGTGCCTCTTGCCAAACCAGACAAAGAGGGTTGGCAACCACCAACTTGAAGGATTTAAAGAACTCATTAGTGAGCCCGACGGGTCTCGGGCTTTTACCAGAGGGGAGGGCATCAATGACCTCAATGATTTCTACTTCAAAGATAGGGGCATGTAGCAGGGAGCGAAGGTTGAGTGGTATCCTGTGGGGGGAAACCCTGGATATGGCTGCCATATAGTCTCTTCTATGGTGGGAGAGGGGGTTCGAGTCCCCAGGAGTCTCATGAAGTGCCCTTCAATGATCGCAAAATTATCTTTTTCCGTATTGCATACATTGCCATTTAAGTCTAGCAATAGGGGGATCGATTCTCTGTTATGTTTCCTTTTAAGGATACAGCACATCTCTTTGGTGGGTTTGTCGGCTTTGCCAGCCCACCACTCCTTGAAGAAAATTTGCAAATTTTTCCTTTGTATTTCTTCCTCGTATCTCAGCAGCGCTCTAATTTTTCGAAGACCTTTCTGGGCTTGAGATTTTCCTTTGTTCACTTCCTCCTTGAGCCTCCAGAGTCTATGGTATAGAGCTTCTCTACGAGCCCGCCGCACAGTCTCGAGCATCTTCCTGGATCTAATCATGATCTGTCGTGACTTATCGACCACACTTCTCCAGCACTTGGCTGGGGACAAGCCGGAGGCGAATGCCTCCTTCCACACATCAGCAATTTCTTGATGGACAGAGGGGAGAGAGAAGGAGGGCGCACTGGCATGGAACCAAGGAGCCTTGAGATCTTGGTGGAAGGTTGGAAAGTGATAACGATCGGGTAGTGATCAGAGATGGTGAGGTCGGTGCGTTACGAGAGGGAAGGGTGGCCCCACTGATGAGTAAAACTCTGAGAGATGCAACATCTATCAAGTCTAGCTTTCCTCAGGTCCTCGCCCACTTGGAGATTAGACCAAGAAAAGCCACTCGAGTCTTTGAATTCAACCAAATCCAAGTGTAGTTTGGTTTTGTCCCATGCTTCTTTCTCCCGACTATTGATGACCCTGCCATTTCCCATCCATCTGTCCATTGGGTCCTCCACCATGTTGAAGTCACCACAAATAAGCACGTTGTGGGGGAGCGAGTCCAAGGAGGCCCAAGTGTTCAGTCTCTCTAACTCCCCATTCGGGCATACAAGGAAACTAAAGTAAAACAAAAAGGAGCACCAAAAGAAAAAGCAATCCATCGATGGCATTCATCTTCAATGGAGTTCTCAAGCTTTTCAAACCAGATTTGATTAATACTGATTACCGTTCCACCGATTAATACAAGGAACTTGGCTAGATATTTTATTTGAGTTTTGAGAGTAAATGTTCATTGCCAAAAAAGTATGCATACCTCTTGAGCATGTTCTCTTCTTTCTTTTCCAAACATCTCTTTCCTAATAAGGATATTAATATTTTGAAATAATCTTATTTCAAGAAAATCTACATACATAAATTTCCATATTTGATCTCAAGCTTCCAAATAATCATAATACATTTACCCACATTGTTTCAAATGTAACAAGAGTGAGTGATGTATATTTTTCTTCTAAAGAGGGTAGATCAAATTTAGGTTGCTTAGTTGAACGAGCATCACCACATGTCTAGAGGTACAAGCCGAATAAAAAAATGTTTTTATCTGCAAACGATCATCATTCATTCATATTTTGTTTCAAGTGCCTCAACATCCTTTTGAATTCTTAAAGGTGATGAAATCCTTTTGAATTCTTAAAGGTGATGGAATATATTGTGAAAGAAACCCTATTGGACATGCCACATCTAGCCTTGTAACGGTTACATATATTTTAGATCTTACTACTGACTTGCACACTCTCACATTCTCTTTTGATTCACCTTTCTTGGAGCTAAATTTGATATTAACTTCCACTGGAATAGAAATGATTTTGACTTTGTAGGTACAAAATATTCCAAAATGTTTATGATATGTTTCCTTTCAATCAACCATATACTTTATGTAGAGCTTCAATTATCTAGTAATACCTTAGCTTTTTCAAGATATTTGTTACTCACTCTAGGACCTCTATCTTTTTGTCAATAAGCCTAGGACCTCTATATCTTTTACTACTCACACATTGGAAGTTCCCAAACAAGTAAAGTGTGAGTAAGATCCTCATAAATATGGCCATACTTTGTTTCCTCATCATGCCTCCTAAGGAAATTACATCTAACATCTTTCTTGATAGCCTTATCTTAACTTCTTACAAAGTCTCGTGTCATTTATAAACCATCCAATCGCTTCAACTTTAAGATCTATTTATAATTTGGAAAGGAATTAGAGAATGATATACCCTTGTGTGTGATCTATCCCATACTTTACAATGCCACTCTTCCTCATTCTTAGGAAAACAATCCTGGATAACTCTCTAGTTAGATAAAGTCTCTAGATAGCTCTACCATCTCTTTGAGATTCGTCCACAATTTATATGCTTTAGAACCAAGAAAGAGATTCTCTTCCAAAACCTAGTACTCAAGAGTTGTTTATTTTAGTCGATGCAAATCTTCCCCCTTTGTTTTTAAGTTCATAAATCCTTGGTTTTTGTTTTTTCCTATCGTTATCACGTCCAATAAATTCAAGTATTTTTTAATATTCAAAGAATGGAGGTTCTCTAGGAATATCCCCCATTATCGTTTGCACTGGTCATTCATCCCATTGGATTTCTTCAAGAGTAGTGAGTTCTACATAGTTCTAGTAATTTTCAATAAGTTCTATCTCAAAACGAATAATTTGGGATTTAATTTGACCTAAAGATGACATTAATATGCACAAAATTAACTCAATATTATTAATTTTTTTTAGTAATAACTTATGTTGCTTATGTGTCATAAATTCATCATACAAGTTATAAAATTTATAAGTCATATCTATCATGGCTAAATTCACTTCTACATTTTCATATTGTTGGTGTGCCCTTTCTCTTAAGAATTATATAATTCGAGAAAAGTGATTGATAAGTAAATAAATTATGCAAATAGAAAATGCCATATGCATTTAAAAAATTCTTGATTTTCCATTTCAATAGCTTCATCATATTCAAATAGTCCTCTGTGGTGGACTAAGTGGAGGTGATGATGATTCTCAAGGTGCTACCCATACAAGGGGTACTAGAAGGAAAACTGGTGCAAGTGGAGGTGGTGGCGCTAGTGTAGGATGGAGTTGGTAGTGTTGCTCGAGGTACTAACCTCGTAAGAGGTTTTCATGCAAGTGCTAGTGGTAGAGTAGGTGGAGGTGGAGCAAGTGAAGATGGGGGTGCTTCTCAAGGTGCTAGCCCTGTAAGAGGTACTAGAATGGATGGTGATGCAAGTGGAGGTGGTGGCGTTCATGTAGGTGTAGGTAGTCGTGTTGCTCAAGGTGCTGACCTTGCAAGGGTTGATGGTACAAGTGGAGGTAGAGGTGCTAGTAATGCTCAAGGTGGAAGTGATGGTGGTGCAAACAAATATGGTGGTGGTGTTGGAACAAGTGAAGATGGTGGTGCTAATCCAAGTGTAAGCCTTTCAAGGGTTACTAGAAGGGATGGCGGTTGAAGTGGAGGTGGTAGCACAAGTGGAGAACATGGTGTTGTTAAAGGTTTTAACCTTACAAGAAGTGGTGGAAGTAATAGTGGTGCAAGTGTAGGTAGAGGTGGTAGCGGTTCTCAAAGTATTGACATTGCAATAAATGCTCGTAGGGGTCGTGGTTGTTGGAGTTTGACGTCTACGGAAGCATGTGAAAAACACAATGAAGGAGAAGAACTTGGAGCACAACACACAATAATTAATGTATTACCACTAGAATGTACAAAGATAAGTAACCCGTTAGGGAAATAGGCGTATATCCAAGCCAAGAAAAAAACATCCTAAAGAGGCAAAAAAGTGCCCTTACGATCTTAGTGTGTTCACACACATCACTACCTAAATATATCAACAAATCCCCCCTGGGAGTGATGCAGTAAACAAGGAGTTGGCACTCATGTATAAGGAAAAGCCAAGCTATGTGGAATCAATCCACAAAAGGTAGTAAGCCCAAATGTTTGAGAAAAGCTTCAAACTTCTCCCTAGGCAGAGCCTTCATGAAAAAGGTCTGCAATGATCTCCTACATGGGCACATATGCCAAGCTGATATCTCGAGAACCTCTCCCTCACATAATGATAATGCACCTCAATGTGCTTAGTGTGAGCATGGAACACATGGTTCCTCACAACTGCCAATGTGATCTAACTATCAGCGAAGATGGTGGTTCAAACCAAAAATCTAGTGGAGTAATGCATAAGTAAATCAAATATCCAACAACCTATTGATGGAGGACAACATCAAATGCATCTCGAGCATCAAGAAGACTCAATTGTTAACCTATCTTCATAGGAGTGGCAATAGGTTTACAGTCTTCAAGGCCAAAACACTACAATAATGTGTCAATATATTTTGTTTGACACAAAGCTATTCCGACATCAACTTGCAAAAATTGAATGCCCAAATAATGATGCAAACATCCTAAATCTGACATCTCAAATGAGGCATGCAGATCAGCCTTATAATCAACAATATGCTTCTCATGAGGTCCAGTGAGGAGCATGTCATCAACATACACAACAATGATCAAAAGCACATTATTAGCATGCTTAACATATACGGTGCTCTGTGTTGGATTGTTCTCAAAACCATGTGCAATCAGATAGGCATGTATCTCCTCATACCAAGCACATGGTGCTTGCTTTAAACCATATAATGCCTTCTTTAACCTACAGACCTAGTTTTCATGCCCTTTTTGCACAAAGCCATAGGGTTGGAAAACATACATTTCTTCATGCAAATCACCATTTGAAAATGTATTTTTAATGTCCAACTGATGCACATTCCAACCATGATGAGCTGCAAATGCACAAATGCTACAAACAATAGTCATTCGACAAGTAGGAGCAAAGATCTCATCAAAATCAATTCCTCTTTCTTGAGCATAACCCTTTGCAACAAGCCTAGCCTTATACCTATCAACTATTCCACCATGCTTACACTACAACTTGTATACCCACTTAGTGCCAACGGCCTTTGAAGGCAAGTCACACAAAGACGTGGTACCATTCTTCATTATAGCATCATATTTGGATTGCATAACAGCCATCCAATTTTTTGAATTTTGTGCTTCATCAAATGAAAGAGACTCATTCTCATCATAGAGACTATGTTGGAGTTAGATGTCTGCGGAAGCACGAGAAAAACACAAGGAAGAAGAAGAAGCATGGAGCACAACACACAATCCTAAAATGTATTACCACTAGAATGTACAAAGATAGGTAGTCCGTTAGGGCAATAAGCATATATACAAGCCGAGGGAAAAAACCTCCTAAAGAGGGAAAAAAGTGCTCTGGTGGTCCTAGAGTGTTGACACACATCAATACCTAAATATATCAACGAATCCCCCTTGGGAGTGATGTGATGAACAAGGAGCTAGCACTCATGTATAAGGAAGTGCTAAGCTATGTGGAATCAATCCACAAAAGTAAGTAAGCCCAAAGCTTTGTGGAAAGCTTCAAACTTCTCCCTAGGTAGAGCCTTTGTAAAAAGGTCTGCAATGTTCTCCTGTGTGGGCACATATGCCAAGCTGATCTCCCGAGTAGAGAACCTCTCCTTGACATAATGATAATGCACCTCAATGTTCTTAGTGCAATCATGGAACACAGGGTCCCTCGCAACTGTCAATGCACTCTGACTGTCATTGAAGATGCTCATGGCAAAAGACTAAACAACACCGAAATCAACCGTAAGGCATCTCAGCCACACACACTCAACAGTCATTGTGAAAGCTGCCCTATACTCAACCTCACAACTGGAAGTGGCCACAGTAGGTTGCTTCTTGCTCAACCAAGATATACATGAGCTACCAAGCATGAAGCAAAAGCCACTAGTGGACACACGAGTGTCATAGCAACCAGCCCAGTCAGAGTCACAAAAAGCATGTAAATCTAGTTGTAGTAATCCCCCCTTTGGATAAAACAATCCAAGTATTGGGATACCACTCAAGTAGTGAAAGATGTGCTTAACCGCCTGCCAATCCTTGACACCTAGGCAATGCATAAACCTGCTCATCAGTGAGACAACAAACTGAATATCTAGTGGAGTAATGCATAAGTAAATCAAATATCCAACAACCTATTGATGGAGAACAACATCAAATGCATCTCGAGCATCATGAAGACTCAATTGTAAACTATCTTCATAGGAGTGGCAATAGGTTTACAGTCTTCAAGGCCAAAACACTACAATAATGTGTCAATATATTTTGTTTGACACAAAGCTATTCCGACATCAACTTGCATAAATTGAATGCCCTAATAATGATGCAAACATCCTAAATCTGACATCTCAAATGAGGCATGCAGATCAGCCTTATAATCAGCAATATGCTTCTCATGAGGTCCAGTGAGGAGCATGTCATCAACATACACAACAATGATCAAAAGCACATTGTTAGCATGCTTAACATATACGGTGCTCTGTGTTGGATTGTTCTCAAAACCATGTGCAATTAGATAGGCATGTATCTCCTCATACCAAGCACGTGGTGCTTGCTTTAATGCCTTCTTTAACCTACAGACCTAGTTTTCATGCCCTTTTTGCACAAAGCCACAGGGTTGGAAAACATACATTTCTTCATGCAAATCACCATTTGAAAATGTATTTTTACTGTCCAACTGATGCACATTCCAACTGTGATGAGCTGCAAGTGCACAGATGCTACAAACAATAGTCATTCGGCAAGTAGGAGCAAAGATCTCATCAAAATCAATTCCTCTTTCTTGAGCATAACCCTTTGCAACAAGCCTAGCCTTATACCTATCAACTATTACACCAGGCTTACACTACAGCTTGTATACCCACTTAGTGCCAACGGCCTTTGAAGGCAAGTCACACAAAGATGTGGTACCATTCTTCATTATAGCATCATATTTGGATTGCATAACAACCATCCAATTTTTTGAATTTTGTGCTTCATCAAATGAAAGAGACTCATTCTCATCATAGAGACTACGTTGGAGTTAGATGTCTGCGGAAGCACGACAACAACACAAGGAAGAAGAAGAAGCATGGAGCACAACACACAATCCTAAAATGTATTACCACTAGAATGTACAAAGATAGGTAGCCCGTTAGGGCAATAAGCATATATACAAGCCGAGGGAAAAAACCTCCTAAAGAGGAAAAAAGTGCTCCGGTGGTCCTAGAGTGTTGACACACATCAATACCTAAATATATCAACGAATCCCCCTTGGGAGTGATGTGATGAACAAGGAGCTAGCACTCATGTATAAGGAAGTGCTAAGCTATGTGGAATCAATCCACAAAAGGAAGTAAGCCCAAAGCTTTGCGGAAAGCTTCAAACTTCTCCCTAGGTAGAGCCTTTGTAAAAAGGTCTGCAATGTTCTCCTGCATGGGCACATATTCCAAGCTGATCTCCCGAGCAGAGAACCTCTTCTTGACATAATGATAATGCACCTCAATGTTCTTAGTGCAATCATGGAACACATGGTCCCTCGCAACTTTCTATGCACTCTGACTGTCAGTGAAGATGCTCATGGCAAAATACTAACCAACACCCAAATCAGCCATAAGGCGTCTGAGCCACACACACTCAACAGGCGTTGTGAAAGCTGCCCTATACTCAGCCTCACAACTAGAAGTGGCCACAGTAGGCTGCTTCTTGCTCAACCAAGATATACATGAGCTACCAAGCATGAAGCAAAAGCCACTAGTGGGCACACGAGTAGCAACCAGGCCAATCACTATCAGAAAAATCCCCCCTTGGGATAAAACAATCCAAGTAGCCAATTACCACTCAAGTAGCAAAAGATGTGCTTAACCGTCTGACAATGCTTGACACTTGGGTAATGCATAAAGCTACTCATTTGTGAGACAACAAATTGAATATCTGGCTGAGTAATGCATAAGTAAATCAAGCATCCAACAATTTGTTGATAAACAACAACATCAAATGCATCTCTAGCATCATGAAGACTCAATCGTAAACCTCTCTCCATAGGAATGGCAATAGGCTTACAGTCTTCAAGGCCAAAACACTACAATAATGTGTCAGTATATTTCTTTGACACAAAGCCATTACACCATCAACTTGCATAAACTGAATGCCCAAATAGTGATGTAGATGCCCCAAATCAGACATCTCAAATGAGGCATGCAAATCAGCCTTAAAATCAGCAATATGCATGTCATGAGGACCAGTTAGCAGCATGTCATCAACATACACCACAATGATCAGAAGCAGATCATTAGCATGCTTAACGTATAAGGTAACTTTCAGTTGGGATGTTCTCAAAACCATGTGCAATCAGATAGGCATGTATCTTTTCATACCAAGCACGTGGTGCTTGCTTTAAACCATATAACGCCTTCTTTAACCTTCACACCTAGTTTTCATGCCCTTTTTGTGCAAAGCCACGGGGCTGAAAAACATACACTTCTTCATGCAAGTCACCATTCAGAAATGTTGTTTTAATGTCCAATTGATGTACATTCCAACCATGATGAGCTACAAGTGCACAGATGCTATGAACAATAGTCATTCAGCAAGTAGGAGCAACGGTTTCATCAAAAGCAATGCCTCTTTGTTACGCATAACCCTTTGCAACAAGCCTAGCCTTATACCCATCAACTATTCCATCAGGTTTGCACTTTAGCTTGTATACCCGCTTAGTGCCAATGGCCTTCTTGCGAGGAGGCAAGTTACATAAAGAACATGTACCAATTTTCATGATAACATCATATTCAGATTGCGTTGCAGCCATCCAATGTTCAAGATTTTGTGCTTCATTGAACGAAATAGGTTCAGTCCCATCACAGAGACTAGAGGCATCCATAGCGTAGCAATCTAATGCAAAAGAGGCACTATGAGAGCCTGAACGAGTACGATATGAGAGAGGTGCATCTAATTTGCTGTCATGCAAAGTTTGCACCAGACATTTTGGCATAGTTTTTGCCTGCTCAATATTAGCACTCTCATGAACGAGTGCATCATGTAAATATCCATCAGAAATGGAATAATTTGCATCATCACATGAAACCTGCAAAGGTCGAGAAGTTGCCTCATTAGGACAAACACTAGACTCTGCACCTGTTAAAAGAGGCAGCAAAGTATCATACATGTCTTTGAAGCCAACAGATGTCTCCTTAGTACATGAAAGCAATGGCTGAACAGCATCCTCCACAAAAACAACATCACGGCTAACCAGAATGCATTTAGTCTGTGGATGATATAGACGATAGCCTTTACTTTCCGAACTATACCCAAGAAAAATAAATTTTATTGCTTTATCATCCAATTTTCTACGATGTTGTTTAGACACTAATGCATATGTCAGAGAACCAAAAACATGTAGATGAGCAACAGATGGCTTGCGACCATGCCAAGCCTCATATGGAGTGATAGACTGCAGTGCTTTAGTGGGACACCTGTTCAATATATATGCTGCACACATAATAGCCTCAAGCCAGAAACTATGTGGTATAAAGCCTCACTCTTGACCATACACCTCACCATCTCCATGAGTGACCTATTCTTTCGTTTAGCAACTTGATTCTATTGAGGTGTATACGGCACTATACACTAATGTTTTATCCCACGTTCAGCAAGAAACACATTAAAGTTAGAAGACATATATTCCCCCCCTTGATTAGAATGGAGGGTGCCCATTTTACATGCTGATAGATTTTAAGCCAAAACCAAAAACTATTTGAAGCACATAAACACTTCGGACTTTGCCTTCAATGGATATACCCATGCATGCCTAGAAAAATCATCGATGAAAGTCACGAAGTAAAGATAGTTCACAAAAGAAGGTGTCTACATAGGACCACAGACATCACTATGTACAAGCTCCAAATTCTAAGTAGCCTGAACTGAACCATCTTTTGGAAATGAAGAACACTGCATTTTGCCCAAAATACACCCTTCACATACATGTTTACTAGGTGCCTCAAGTTTGGGCAAAGACCATTTCAGATTTCTGTAGGCATAGCAAACTAGCAAAATTCAAATGACCAAAGCATGCATGCCAAAGCTTTGCATCTCACATAGCCTGAGAATCATGTACTGCACATGCCAAATCATTTACAGATCTTTCATAGTCTATCAGCTTATACAGCCCTCGGCATAAAATGCCAGAAGCAATAATGACATTGCCATTTGACAGACCATGAACTGTACATCTATCATCAACAAATTTCACAACCAAGCCAATCTTGGCTAATGTAGAAAGTGCTAATAGATTTTTCTTGATCCCTAGCACAAACAAAGCATCTAACAATGTAAAAGAACTACCATCAGCAGTAGTCAAAATGATCTTACCAACTCCCATATCACGATAGGAGGAGTTGTTGGTGCATGTAACAATATTCCCTATAGGGGTAGGCTTGAGTGAAGATAAGAAGTTGCACTGTGAGGTAATATGTTTGGTTGCACTACTATCAAAGTACCAAACATCTGAGTCTACTACAGACATGCACTGATCATGAGAAGATGGGTCAAAACTACAAAGAGTAGTAAACGCCCATTCTTCTTCCTGCACAAGATTAGCAAACTTTGTGTTCGGTGTAGAGGCCTCTGCAACAACCATTCCGGCCTCTTTCTTCTTTGCCTCTTTAGCAGCCAGTTTTGGATAGCTCTTGATGACATGATCATTTGCTTTACAGTATTTGCAAAACAATTTTTGATTTTCTGATTTCTTCTCATCTTTGTCTTCCTTCTTCGAATGTGCAGCATTTGCGGATTTCTGCTTACTAGCAGAAGAGCTCCATTTACCTTTGCCCTTCTCACTAGCGAGGAAAGCTTAATCTGCAACACGCATAATAGACCTGTTCTACCTAGACTGGTCTTCTTGCAACAGAATAGAGACTAAATCCTCAAATGACAAGGCATTTAGATTGCCTTTCATCAAATGAAGAGTAGAAGCAAAACTCTAATATGAGTCAAGAAGACCATTCAGAACGGTCTGCACAAGTGAGCTATATGGTATAACTTCATCAGCAAAAATCAACTGTTCTTTCAAATCCTTGATCTTTGTTAGAAAAGTGTCCATAGAATCACCTTCATTCATGTGCTTACTCTCCAATTGTTTTGGGAGGTAAGCAACACGAGCCTCATTCCTAGCCTAGTACAACGTGGTAAGTGTATCCCAAGCATCCTTAGCTGTTCTGCAAGAGCGAATGTGAGCAATAATGGCACATTTGATAGAAATAGTAGCACGAACAGGAATCTGCAGAATATCATCATCTTTGACACCATCTCCATCAGCTCCAGCACTTGTATTTGCAGTACGTGTATTCCTAGGTGTAGCACGATGTCTTTCAACACCTTGCATAATATTCCATAGCCCTTTTAAGACCAATACATGACACATCATATAAGCCCATAATGGGTAGTTGGTACCATCCAACTTATCCTCAACAACCAACATACGGAATACATCACTACTTTCAGCCATGGCCAGTGACTAAAATATCGTGATGTAGAAAATTGATTGTATCTCAAAAAGTTGAATTGAACTACCGAGACAAATTCTACTAAACCTATAGTATACTTCAAGATGCTTATGCTGGCGAATTGAAACTGGTATATACCTTTGGCGCAAAAAGACAAAATGGCCTGCGCAAGCACTCTGATAGTGTGTTCGGAGGTCGAAACGAGCTCATATCGCGATTTCGGCACCAGAAAGCAAAGCTATTTTAATCTCTAAAACATCTCGAGTATGCTTGCCAAATTTTGTGCGATTTTGAAACTGCAACCGGAGAGGTGTAGGCAACATCGTAGATGAAGCGACGACCTACTCTAATACCAATTGTTGGAGTTAAAAGTATGCGGAAGCACATGAACAACACAAGGAAGAAGAAGAAGCTTGGAGCACAACACACAATGCTGAAATGTATTACCACTAGAATGTACAAAGATAAGTAGCTCGTTAGGGCGATAAGTGTATATACAAGCTGGGAGAAAAAAACCTTGTAAAGGGGGAAATGTTGCTCCACATACATCTATCGAGACCAATTCAAGTGGATAATAGCTGATGTATCGATGCTTCTTGAAGGGAAATCTTGACTGCTTACCCATTTGAAAAGCCTCACATGTATTCATCATTCTTCGATCTTGAAAACTTGCTAGACTATCTACTAGCCTCTTTTTTTCATCACTTTCATCCTTTGAATATTGATGTGACCAATTCTTTTGTGCCACAATATGTGAAGGATCTCAGTTTAACTCTAATCTAAACAATCTTCATTCATTCTTCCCTCTTGCAACCAACTTGTAGCCTTATTTGCAATTCTCCAGAAAGCATCCTCCTTTGTTTAATCTCACTTGGTTACCTCTATCCACCATTTCTCCCACAAATACCAAGTTCTTGTTGATTTTGGGTACATAAAGCACATCTTTGAGACACCTTCCTTGCTCTTTTTCATCCAAAGCCACATGATCTATGTGTGTGATCTCATGGACTATATCACCCTTTGTTTCCACATGCCCTTTACCACTTTGATCATGTAGATAAGTGAACACAGTTTGATTGCAAATCATGTGGTTGTTGCAACCATTATTAATATACCATGGAGTATCTACATTGTTTGAGCTTCCATGCTTATGTTTCATATGGCCATTCACATTCTCAGATCTATTCGATGCATAATTACCTTGCATTTTGTATGCTGAGCCTTGGTTTGTAGCTTCTTTGGTTGCTCCTCCATGTCCATATGTAGCATCCCTCACCATCTTTCATTCTTGATTGTTAATGTCTTCCCCCTCTTCCTCTTGTCCTTCCTCTTCCTCTATGTGAAGAGCCTTCTTGATCATGTCCTTGATTTCTATGTCTTCCTCCAAATCTTGATCTACCCTTCTTTGGTTTCCTCTTTGGCCTTTCCCCTAGAGTTCCTTGCATAAAATGCTTGGGCATCCTTGCCCTTTGATGATCCTCCATTTATGTTCATTTCTTTGGTTACCATAAGGGAAACTAATTGCTCAAATTTGGAAGTTTTTCCCTTACATAAATGGTGAATGGTTTCCACTTCTCATCATCCCTCAAACCATTGAGGGTATAAGCCACTAGATCATCATCATCTATGTGGCTTCCAATAAATCCCCATGCATAAGCTCCTTGACTTTTAGAATGAAGTTATTGATACTACTCCATGAGTCTTTTTGACAATTTTCCACTCATATTTGAGTTAATTATTCCTTGGTTTAGTACTCGTAGAGTAGAGCCTCTCTAAGGTTTCCCAAACTCTCATGCTTGATTCTAGGTATTGAATGTGTCCTATCATACTATTGCTAATGTGTTGTGAAAGAATGAAAATAACTCTTTTTTCATGCGTATTCCATTCCGTAAATGCATTGACTTGGTCATTGATTGGAATGAGATAAACTTCATGTATGCTTGACTTTGTGAGGATTGATTGCTCTCCCTTGATGAAAAACTTTCTTTGATTTCCTTTACTGAAGAAAGATTTGGAACAAAATCTTAACTAGCTCCTTTTCTTTGTAATGAATGCCCTCCATAAACTTCAACATGCACTGATACTATTTTTGAGAGATTTGGAAACTTCATATGCAACTAGAGGCATGATGTGACCTTCCAAGCTACACTCAAAATGACATTGGTCTAGAAGCTTTGGTTGTTTCACAGAGATGGTACAAATATTTTGAGAGATCTTCTAACCACTAATTTTAGACCAAAAACTCTTTCAAATGAGATAAATCTCATTCCAAATAGATGCTCAGATGTAAAATGGAAAAACACGAAAAATAGACTTATCGATCTACATTCTGGCACACTTGTGTAGAGACCTACTTTCACTCTAGACATAGCAACTCCAAGATTATGCAAAGATGGATCCCTAGATTTAACCCACATTTAGAAGAATATAATACCTATAAAAAAAATCAAATTCATAGGAAATGGGTCTCTACAATAAGATAAACAAATAATACAATTTAGAGAAATAGAAACTAGTCACTCCATGTATAGGGAGTGAGATATGCAAATCCAAAATTGGGATGTAACCAAGTAGGGAGCTTGCTTAAGCTAGAGGCTTGTTTGCTAGACTCCATGAACCTAAGGAAACTGTAATACACGAATTAAACACATGGGATCACTCAAAGAGACATACAGATTATCACTAAGTTTGTTCTATTTAAATACATGATTTTTTTTAGCATTAGTACACGTTCTACATTTTTTTGTGTACTTCAATGAGAGTACATTAGGTGGGGTGGTGTTAGGGTTGTTGCTCTAGAACAACTATAGGCCATTCTATGTCTCCTTAGTCATATGCAAGTCTTGGTTTTATGTAGTAAGTTTCTTGATAGTAGTATTTTTGTTGGATCCTATACACTTCTTTTGGTTGATACATATGTCTAAATTGATAGTTGTCTGATCGGGGTGCTCCATTTAAAACCATTCAATCATATTGATACACTTTCAAGAGAATAAAAACTTGCCAAAGATACCAGCATTGACAAGGAAGTGATGTAGAAAGACTTATATTTCAATTAATAGTACACGTTTTCAATTATCTGTACATAGTTATAGACCTTCAAGTTTGTAGAAAACACCTCGAAGTGGAACCATGCCAAGTAGGCCCTTCATTGAAGAGAGACCACTTTCCAAAGCTAACTTGGGATATCTAGATAAGGTTCTAGGTTTAGCAAAGTATATCCAAATGCCTTTTTTTTCCAAGAAAAGTAAAGCTCTTTGTTTCCAGCTATTGATCGATCAAATTGAATAGTTGAGGAGGAAGTTATAAGAACAAAAAAGAGAAAAATGATAGACGTTGTGGCAAGATGGAGACGTAATTTTATTCCAACTGAATTGGTGGTGATTGAAGATTCCAAATAACCACACTTCTATTTTCTAGGTTGTGATCTCTTCAAACATGGAAAGTAAGAGAGATTTCGTTAAGTTTTATACCAATATGTACTTTCTAAATGTGCAAGGCGATTATAATTTACCTTTGTTCTCCCATCCTTATATTCATTCAACATGGCTTACATAGTGTGTGTGTGTGTGTGTGTGTGCGTGTGTCTGTAGATCCTTCATGCATGGTTTACCAAGGCATAGACCTTGGCATACCTTGTCATCTGAGTCACCATTGGCACCATTGTTTGTGTGTGAGGGGGGACCTCAACTATCAAGAAAGACAATGGTTCTCGATACTTCTGTGGAGGTCACCCATCCCAATTTGTTGCCGCGAGAGCTTGCTTAGCTGACAATGTCTTGTTGTTGAAGGTTGCGATCTGTGAAAGCGCGCAAAAAGCACAAGGAAGAAGAAGAAACTTGGATGACAACACACAATAGTGAATGTATTACCAAGGGCATGTACAAAGATAAGTGGCCCATTAGGGTTATAGGTAAAAAAAGTGCCCCCACGGTCCTAAAGATGCAGAAAGTTGCCCCGGTGGTCCTATTGTGTTCACACACATCACGACCTAAATATATGAGCAAAACATCCCTGGGAGAAATGTAGTGAAGAAGAAGCTCGCACTCATGTATAAGGAAGTGCCAAGCTATGTGGAATCAATTCACAAAATGAAGTAAGCCCAAAGCTTTGTAGAAAGCTTCAAACTTCTCCTTAGGTAGAGCCTTTATGAAAAGGTCTATAATGTTCTCCTATGTGGGCATATATGCCAAACTGATGTCTCTAGTGGAGAACCTCTCCCTGACATAATGATAGTGCACCTCAGTGTGCTTAGTGTTGGTGCAATTAAGCCCAAGCCTACATACTTGATAAATTCACATAAGCTTGATGTACTAGCATATCACTTGGGAAGCTTCATATGTACATCCTCTTGTAACTTTGAGCTAGAATTACGCATTGTAAAAGTGAAGCAAACCCACGTGGAGTTAGGAAAAATAGAATCTCGTACTTTTTGGTAGTTGACTCAAGAGAGAATCAATCCTATACTTTAGGATGCACTTTATTGGTAAAGATGTGAATTTGAATTCAAATCCTTGACTCCAACAAAAGCTACAAAAGATGAGAAGAAAAGCCCACATGTATCTCAAGGTTCAGAGATCATTTCCATGTACCTTCATTGAGAAGAGGAGCTCATCTCATAGCTCACTCATTCTACACTCATTGCACAATGCCTTATTGCCAATGACATTGTATTGATTTAATCTATACACAATCATTACTACTTACTCTCATATCTCTATCACACTCTATCAGACCCTGAAGTCCAACAAAATATTTCAGAAAACCAAGGTCACTGATCTTAAACTCCTGCATCGTTTGGTTTTTTACTTATTTGATGCCAATGGCATCACTACCTATAAGAATGATGTCATCCACATGTACACATAAATATATCATTTCTAAATTACTCCTCTTGATAAACAGAGAAGAATCTACCTTGCTCATCATGAATCCTTGGTCTTGAAGATAGGTTGTTAGCCTATGGTTCCATGCCCTAGGTGCCTGCTTCAAGCCATAAACATCTTTTTTTAATTTGCATACATGATTTACATTGCTTGGGTCTTCATAGCCAGGAGGTTGAGCCATGTAAACTTCCTCTGAAATCCACCCATTAAGAAAAGCATTTTTCACATCTAGTTGATACATATTCTAGTTTCTACATGTAGCTACACTTACCAATACTCTGATGGTTGGCATTTTAGCCACTGGTGAAAAAGTTTCTTCATAGTCTATTCCATGGGTTTGTGCAAAACCCTTAGTCACAAGCCTAGCTTTGTGTTGATGTGTAAAACACCACAAGAAATGAATTAATGTGATACTAGAACACCTCTATGGTCACCATTAACTCATTGCCACTCCAAACTTTGAGAAATGATAGCCGAAACCAAGAACTTTGCTTCTTCAGATTTTCTAGTCACTAAAATGACATACCTTCAGTATTTTAATAATTTCTCTTAGCTCAAATATTATTTCTCCAAGATCTTTTATAGGCTGAAACTAGAAGAGTAAAGCTTTCCAAAACGCTATATATGCATGAAATGGATCTCTAGAACTCAAGTTATGGCCTTCACAAGATGACCCTGTATGACCTTCCAAAATTGGAAATTTTGCCTGTTTTAGTAAATTTCGCTGTCTAAAAATAAAAATTCAATGCCTAGCATCGACTTGCAATCAAAAGTCGATGTCGGGCATCGACTTTGAGCTTTTTCAGCCACTTTTTTAGCACCAGAATTACCCCCTTGAACACACACATGGACAAGACTACTTTTATGTGGGAAGTCGATGCCAGGCATCGATTTTATGTTGAAACTCGCTGCTTGGCATCGAGTTGCTCCACAAACCTCATGTTTTTAAGAAATTCTAGCAGTACATAAGAGTCAGAGAATAAAACACGGACTTATCAACACAAATTCGATGCCAGACATCGAGTTGCTTGGAAAACTTCAACTCTTGAAATCATTTCACACAAGACAAGCATGGAGATGATGGAGAGAGTCTCATACACAGAACTTTAACTATTTCTTCTCATAACTATGAAAAACTCAGAAGTGTACATATGCTTTCTCACTCAGAGAAGCCCGACTATACTCAGTCGTACAAAATGAACTCCTTCTCACATTCTATCACTCTCTTCCACTTCTTCTCTCTCTCCGCATCAGTTGATACAAACTAACTTATATAGATTTTCTCATTCCCGTGACTTTTAAAAAACTTCTAGAACTAAAGTGAACTAACTTTACAAATATAATACACTTGTGAATTTGTCCCTTCACATAGGCATGTAGTTTTATTCTAAAGTTCTGATCTTCAAATGTATGTCCAATTAGTGATTGTTTCTCCAACACTTTGTACCTATTTATGTATCCATTTGAGTTTCTTTTGATTTTGTAAATCCACCTAGAACCAATTACTTTCATTGATGCTTTCTTGGGTACTAGCTCCCAAGTGTCATTCTCTTGGAGTGGTTCTATTTCTTCATCCGTAGCCTCCTTCCACTGTGCTTTAGTACTTGCTTCTTCATATGAAGAAGGTTCTTCAAGTGATGAATCCTTAGAAAGATAAATAGAATGCTTAGTGACTAATGAAGTATCATACCCATATCTGATTGGATTCTTACTCTCTCTTTGTGTTCTCCTTAAGGCTTGGTTGGATGACTCAGGTATGTCCTCCAACCTCTTCATCTTCACCTTGCCCTTTGATTTCCATGCTCTAAACTCTTCCAAGTTGATGGTGTCCTCATCATCTGATTTGATGTCTTCAATTGTGCTTGGCTTCTCCTTGGTGAGGCTTGGAAATTCTTCTTCCAAGTCATATGGCAATTTAACCTTCTTGCATTCACTTTCAAACCAAGAGTCATTCTCATCAAACACAACATCTCTACTGACCATAAATCCTTTGTTGGATGGATTATAAAGCATGTACGCCTTTTGATATATATATCATACCCTATGAAAATGCATTTCTCTGCCTTAGGGTCTAGCTTACCTCTGATTTGAGATGGAACATGCATGTAAGCAACACATCCAAATTTTTTGCAATGTTCAAGTGATGGTCTCCTACAATTCCATGCCTCATAGGGGTTCATCCCATCAAGGGACTTAGAAGGTAACCTATTAATAAGATAAGTGGCAATAGACACAGCCTCTGCCCACAAGTAATTAGGCAACTTCTTTTCATTTAGCATAAATCTAGCTGCTTTCATACTCAATTTGTTCCTCCTCTCTACTACTCCATTTTGCTTAGGAGTATATCTAATTGTGATCTCTCTCTCTTGATACCTCTGTCTTGCAAAAAAGCATCACACTCATTAGAGAAGTACTCACCTCCTCCATCTGACCTTATCCTCTTTAAACTCTTTCCTGTTTGATTTTCCACAAGTGCAAGATACTTTTTGAAACACCTGAACACTTCATCCTTATATTTCATGCAATACAAGATAGTCCACCTATTGAAATCATCAATAAATGACACGTAGTACCTTGAGCCTGAAATTGAAGGGTCCTTGCTTGTTCCTTGCTTGGTCCTTGCACATCTGTGTGGAAACGTTCCTAATACTCCTGATGCATATAGCCTTTCTTTGTAAAGGATAACCTGTGTGATTTACCAAATTGACATGCACCACATTTATAGATCATATGTTGCTTGGATATGTTAGGTATCCCAAGTACACATTGATCTCTACATATCTACTTCAATGCTCCCTCACCAATGTGTCGTAGTCTTTTGTGCCATATTTCTAACTCAAACAAGGTTTGATCCTTATAATTATAGAGTGCAATGTTTCTAGTGTCCTGAAGCTCAAATGTAAACAATCTACCTGTTTTCTCTCCCTTTGCAATTCTCCTAAATCCATGTTGGGGGTCCTCCACAAAGGCTCCAAATTTATTGAACCTAACCTGCAAACCCTTTTCCTCTATCTATCCAACACTCATCAAATTTTTTGTGATAGTAGGTACATAAAGAACTCTGCTCAAAAGATTCTTATTCCGATCAAAAGTCTTTACATTTCCTACCTTGACAACTAAATGCTTGGTATCATCACCTGTATGCACTTGGTGCTTTGCCTTGGGCTCTTCAAGATCAAAAAGGAGAGCTATATTGCCTGCTACATGGTTTGAACAACCTGAGCCAATACAGAAGAGGTGTTCATCATTCATACCTTGTTTTGAGGTCATGTTCATAATGAGAAGAGAATCATCTTGATCCTCTGTATAGTTGTTGAATTTTTTTCTTGATTTGTATCCTCCTTGATAATTGTTGTTGTAATTGTTGTTGTAGCCATGGTTGTAACCTTGATTATGATTGAATCTTCCTCTTGATTGTGAGTAGCCACCTCTTTGATATCCTCTTCCTCTCTAGTTCTTGAAGTTCCTATAGCACTCATCTGTTGTGTGATTAGATAGTCCACATATATTGCATGGGGAAGAGTTGAAAGGTCTCCCCCTACTTTGCTTACCTCCTTTGCCCCTTCCTCTTGAATTCCTACCTCTCCCTACATAGTTAGCTTGAGAAGTAGCACCTTCATCTTCAAACTTCTTGCTCTTTACTTTATCCTTAGACTTTCCTTTATCTGTATAGATGGCAAAAGAATTGTTACCTCTTGATGGTTCACCATTTTTGTTGAGCTTGGCCTCATGGGCGAAGAGTTGCCCCATGAGAGTGGTTAGATCACGGATTTGCATATCCATATAAAGATCCATTACAGTTGTGAAGGATTCCCACTTGTAATTCTTCAATCTTATCTTTTTGTGCGTACTTAAAAAGAGATTCGATGTGCATGGAGTTTTTAGAAATTATATGTTGGAAATCAGGAGTGAAAATTCTCTCTCATCAAAACTTTCTTTTTTAATGGAGGTTCAGTCGAAGCTTACTCCCTTGGACATTAACTTTGAAATTGCAACTATACAAGTGAACGGGCATAGTACCCATGGGACCCCCCATATCCCACAAAGCAAGGGTTAGACTGTTTGAAGGCGACACAAGAGAGGACTGGTTTGAACTGGAAATAACATGATTTACACTGGCCTTAGGCCCACATTGTTCTGTCGTAAGTGGGGACTGAACCTTCGCCCCCGCCTCAAGAGGCAAAAGATTGAGCCAACCCAGCTAACATGCATGGACAAAACTTTACTGCTCAAGAATATCTTTGAGTTATTATTCTACAAAAGAACCAAAGAGAAATTTTTCAAGATCATTGTTCGTAAGGTGGTGGAACAGAAATTAGGGATCAAAAACTTATAGATATTGAATTCGCTCAATGGAGAGACTACCAGCAGAATTTTGATTTTGAAGACTTTAATGAATGCAAAATTTGTTGAAATTTACTGACTAACTTCATCAATCCTTTATTTGTTTTGTTGTAGAGAAAAAAAACTATACAGTTGCAAAGTTTTGATTTAGAAGTTGACCAAATTATTTCACAGTTTTATTAAAAGAGTACGTTTATAAGTCTCGATTCAGAACCGACAATCTATTGCTATGTTTGAAACATAAATTATAACTTTAATGGTTTGTTGCAGATAGAAATCCAAACAAGTTATAAGACGTAGCCGAACTTTCTTTTATTAAAAAAAAATTTATAAGACGTTGTGATGTATTTCATCACCTTTATATGATGTTATGATGTTATAAGCCAATAGTGATAGAATTTACCAAGTACTTTGAGCTAGAGAATCAATGAGGCTCTAGAAATTTTGAGTTTTATATTTCTAGGTATGTTAATATCTTTGAAACATAAATAATTACTCTAAACACCAAACAAGGTATAAGATGTTATGATGTATTTCATCATCTTAATATGATGTTATGGTGTTATGATCTTATAAGCCAGTAGTGATAGAATCTGCCAAATAACTTTTAGACCGAGAACCAATGAGGTTATAGGAATTTAAATTTTATGTTTCTAGGTTTTTCTTATTATGCTTCAAACTTAAATTTAATGGTTATACATAGAAAGCCAAAACATTTATAAGATGTTATGATGTATTTCATTACCTTAATATGATATTATAACCCAATAGTGATCTTATTTGCCCAATAACTTTCAGACGGAGGATCAATTTGGTTCTTGAACATTATTTTCCAAGTGTGTTCTTATGTTTGAAACATCGATTAGTACTCTAATGGTTAGGGAAAGAAAGCCAAACAAGGTATAAGATGTTATGATATATTTCATCTCCTCAATATGATGTTATGATGGTATAAGCCAGTAGGATAGAATCTGCCAAATAACTTGTAGATAACATTTCCACGTGTGTCATTGTGTTTGAAACATAAATTAGAGTTGTAATGGATTAAAAAAAAAAAGTTCAAACAATTTATAAGATGTTATGATGTATTTCATCACCTTAATATGATCTTATGATGTTATGATGTCATGAAGTAATAATGAAAGAATTTGCCAAATTACTTTTAGATGGAGAATCCATGAGGTTCTATGAATATTAACTTTACGTTTCCAAGTCTGTGATTACGTTTAAGATATTAATTAGTACTCTAATGTTTACAAACAAAAAGCCAAACAAGTTATGATATGTTATGACGTCACTCATCACCTTAATATAATGGTTATAAGCATGTGGTGATAGAATCTCACAAACAACTTTCAAATAGAGTATCAATTAAATTTAAGTTTTATTTTTCTAGATCTATTATTAAGTGTGAAACATAAAGTAGTAGTCTAATGGTTACAGGAAAAAAGCCAAAAATTTATAAGATGCTATGATCAAGGTACCAATGGTGATAGAATCTACCAAATAACTTTGAGATGAAGAGTCAATGAGGTTCTAGAAATTTAAATTTTATGGTTCTATTAAAACCATAAAACAATTGATTGGTTTGCTCTTAACAGAGAAAACATACTTCTTTATTTTCGTCTCCACATGTGCCCGCTAAACATGAATTCTTGTTTGTGTTCGACTCTCTCTGTTGTTTTGTACTCTTAAAAAAAATATTTGAACTCAACAAACAATTTTTTTTCATCTCAAGAAAGAAATTCAATGTCACATTCACATCAATTATCTGCATGCATCATTGAATTTTCATAAACCAATATCATCCATCCAAAAGGAATGCCACATATACATCCAAAATTCTAAAAATTCACATAACTTGTTTTGCTCTCAAAATACATATGCATGTTCGGCACCATCAGAAACGATTATCATCCATCTCAAAATTTGATCTACATCCAAAAATAGATGTCAAAAACCAGTAGTATAAAATGACTTTGAAACTCTCACGGTTAGTCTCCTTCAATCAAATATGTTGTATTATCACCAAAAAAAATTTACGTAATTCACAAGCATCCTCTCTGCAAAAAATCATAAATTTCTTTCTCTTGCTCGATCCTCATAGTCCAAAATTAATTACATGTGCACCAATCATGCAAACTATTTCCCTCCTTTTATATGAATTACAAAATCAAATCTAAAGATGCTAGTATAATGTATACGTAATCATGATTTGTGAACAAACATGATTGATAAGATCTCTTATTTAATCTATCTTTCCTTTCAACTGTTTGTACACACGTTACACAAATTTCTCATGACTCATCAAACTCATGGTAGATTATAGACTCGTGGATCTCTCCTCAACTAAATCTGAGTATAGAGGCTTAAAATAATTCTTATGTGAGCTTATGTGGCTCAAGAAATTGTTTATTGATCTTGATGTGTAGGTTAAGAAAGTACCTATTTTTTGTGACAACATAAGTAGCACGTGTTCATCTCAAACTGAGGGTTCATGCAAGTTCCAAGATAGAAGTGCATTACCAATTTACTATAGAGAAGATCATGTCAAAGAGTGTAAAGATGGAGTATGTTAGTACAATTTACCAATATGTAGATATTGTTTTCAAAGCATTGGATGGAATAAAGCTACACCAATTCAAGGAGTGCATTGAAATGAAGGAGCTAGACATTGAGACTTGAGGGGGAGTGTTGAAAATGAAGTTTCAAACATACAAAAGGGTTCATCCACGAGTTTTGCAAGTGGAAAAATATAAAAGGAGGACCCAAAGTCTTGGAATAAAGTTAGGAGCTCCAACGAAATCAATATAATTCAAATATTTTCAATTACCCACCAAAAATTCCACCTACATTGATTGGTGGGTGGTTAGCTAAATTCTAGGAAAAGTAAAACCTCTATATAAACATCATTTGGCCTTTTTTGTGATGTATGAGCTCCATGAGTTTCTCTCTTGGTTTACTGAATTAATAATGTTGGAGTTAGATGTTTGTTGAAGCACGCGAACAACACAAGGAAGAAGAAGAAGCTTGGAGCACAACACACAATACTGAATGTATTACCACTAGAATGTACAAAAGATAAGTAACCTATTAGGGCAATAGGCATATATACAAGGTGAGGGAGAAAAACCTCCTAAAGAGGGAAAAAAGTGCCCCAGCGGTCCTAGAATGTTCACACACATCATTACCTAAGTATATCAACAAATCCCCCTGGGAGTGATGTGGTGAACAAGGAGCTGACAGTCATGTATAAGGAAGTGCCAAGCTATGTGGAAATCACTCCACAAAAGGAAGTAAGCCCAAAGCTTTGTGGAAAGCTTCAAAATTCTCTCTAGGCAGATGCTTCATGAAAAGGTCTGCAATGGTCTCCTGCGTGGGCACATATGCCAAACTGATCTCCCCAGTAGAGAACCTCTCCTCGACATAATGATAATGCACCTCAATGTGCTTAGTGCAAGCATGGAACATAGGGTTCCTCGCAACTGCCAATGCGCTCTGACTCTTAGTGAAGATGATGGTGGTAGAAGGCTGAACAACACCCAAATCAGCCATAAGGCATCTAAGCCCCACACACTCAACAGTCGCTCTGAAAGATGCCCTATGCTCAGCCTCACAACTCGAAGTGGCCATAGTAGGCTCCTTCTTGCTCAACCAAGATATGCATGAGCTACCAAGCATGAAGCAAAAACCACTAGTGGACACACGAGTGTCATAGCAACCAGCCTAATCACTGTCAAAAAAAGAATGCAAATCTGGCGGTAGTGATCCCCCCTTGGGATAAAACAATCCAAGTAGTCGGGTACCACTCAAGTAGCAAAAGATGTGCTTAACCCCTTGCCAACGCTTGACTCCTAGGCAATGCATAAACCTGCTCATCTGTGAGATAGCAAACTGAATATCTAGCCAAGTAATGCATAACAAAATCAGGCATCCAACAGCCTGCTGATAGAGAATAGCATCAAATGCATCCCCAACATCATGAAGACTGAATCATAAACCTATCTGCATAGGAGTGGCAATAGGCTTACAGTCTTCAAGGCCAAAATGTTGCAATAATGTGTCAATATATTTTGTTTGACACAAAGCCATTCCACCATCAACTTGCATAAAGTGAATGCCCAAATAGTTATGCAAATGCCCCAAATCAAACATCTCAAATGAGGCATGCAAATCAGCCTTAAAATCAGCAATATGCATGTCATAAGGAGCACTGAGGAGCATGTCATCAACATATACCACAATGATCAGAAGCACATCATTAGCACGCTTAACATATAAGGTGCTTTCAGTTGGAATGTTCTCAAAACAATGTGCAATCAGATAGGCATGTATCTTTTCATACCAAGCACGTGGTGCTTGCTTTAAACCATATACTGCCTTCTTCAACCTGCACACCTGGTTTTCATGCCCTTTCTACATAAAGCCATGGGGCTGAAAAACATACACTTCTTCATGCAAGTCACCATTCAGAAATGAAGTTTTAATGTCCAATTGATGTACATTCCGACCATGATGAGCTGCAAGTGCACATATGCTACAAACAATAGTCATAAGGCATGTAGTTTCAAAGGTCTCATCGAAATCAATGCCTCTTTCGTGTGCATAACCCTTTACATTAATGTACTGCACATGCCAAATCATTTATAGATCTTTCATAGTCTATGAGCTTATATAGCCCACGACATAAAATTCCAGAAGCAATAATGACATCGCCATTTGACATCATGAAATGTACATTTGTCTTCAATAAATTTCACAACAAAGCCAATCTTGGCTAATGCAGAAATTGATAACAAATTATTCTTGATCCCTTACACAAACAAAGCATCTGACAAAGTGAAATAACTACCATCAACAATAGTCAAAATGATCTTACCAACTCCCATAACAAGATAGTAGGAGTTGTTGGTGCATGTGGCAGTATTCCCTATAGGGGAAGGCTCGAGTGAAGAGAAGAAACTACACTCCGAGGTAATATGTTTGGTCGCCCCACTATCAAAGTATCAAACATCTGAGTCTACTACAGACATGCATTGCTCATGAGAAGATGGGTCAAAACTACAAACAGCAGTAAACGCCCATTCTTCTTCGTGCACAAGATTAGCAGACTCTATTTTCGATGTAGAGGCCTCTGCAATAACCATTTTGGCCTCTTTCTTCTTTGCCTCTTTAGCAGTTGTAAGGCCGTCGGAATATTATCCAGTAGATCAATTGTAATTAGGAAAAGATGCGCACTGAAAGTGTGTTGTGCAAAACATTGTAACGTTTTTCTTATTAATAGAGCAGTGAGTGGAAGAGAACGACACACGCATCGCCGGATTGTTCTATCTGGGCGATCGACTAAATTTTGATTATGTTATTAGTTTATCAAATTGTGGTATCGCCTGTATCGTTAAGGTTCAATATTGAAGTAACTAAGGTATTGTGTTAACATCTTATTGTGTTATTGGAGAAGTGCAAGTAAACAATAATGTTAAGTGAACAGTAGAAGTTTTTGTGCATGTGGTTATGGTAATCGTAGAAGTTGTTATGCGCTAGAAAGTGGTAGTTAAATCTATTGTAATTGTCAAAAAATAATGAAGTGACTGTGGAAAATACATAAAGGGCCTCTGTATTACAGACCCCTGACCATCCCAAGAAACCACGTACAGATCTGTTAAAAAATTAGATTAACCATAATATTAACACTGGTGCCGGCCATGGGGCATGGAATAGCCAGTCGACGAATAGATTAGGATTTGAGAAAGAATCCTATGATATATGCATGTAACATGTTCCGGAGAATCGTACCCAAAGTACAGAAGGGATCAGCATCCCTGGAAAGTTCCTAACGCATTGGGAACACCTCCGGGTGGTAGTGGTGATGGACAATCGTTGGAAGGAAAGCAAGAAATATGGGCTAGTAGGGTGCCACCTCAGCATTTCTTGGTGCAAGGATTACAGGGTATACCAGAAGTGCAACCAACCCCATCCGCGGAAAGTAAGGTTAGGGAAGTAATTGCTGGTTCCGATGATAGTGTCGAAATTTTTTATAGTAGTTTGTCGAATTTTGGTGGTAGTTCAGATAATTCCGGGGTCAGTTTGCAGAATTTCGATGATAGCTCTACTTTGGGTTCTGATTTTGAGGAAACTAGTGTATTGTCGGATGAAAGTTTTGGTGAAAAGTTCACCTCAGAAGTCAACTACGAGGAATGGAAGTTGGGTGTAGGCGTGTGTGATCAACTTAACAATATCAAATTACCAGAGAACGTGCCAGACGACGAGACGACATAGCAACAATTAGGAGTAATCGGTTTAAATCATTCTGCAGTGATTCTTCCTCTTGATTTAGACAACATGAGTAGAGCAATAGCACCAACAACAACAGCAACAGCAACACCATCAGCAACAACAACAACAACAACAGCAACAGCAAGCCATATCACCATGACCGGTACCCGCTGGAGTTACGTATACAAAATTTCGAGGATTTCCCAGGGATGATCTTCATGCCCATGTGCGAAATTTTGAAATCAATTATGATGTACTCAACTATCCAGTGGATCCGGCATATAAGGCTATAGTGTTCCAATCTACTCTCGTTAATGAGGCTGCCTGGTGGTTAACTGAATATGACATTAATCATTTTGATCAATATGACGATGTTAAGGATGCCTTCTTACAACATTTTTGGTTGAAGAAAAATGCGGCTGAGATCTTTGACTATCTGCAAAACAATAGACAGAAGCCACATCAGAATGTGCAGGAGTATGCAACTCTATTTTGTACTCATCTATGGCAACTACCTGTGGCACATGCTAACCTACCGGATGACGTGATTACCCAGTGGTTTATTAATGGATTAAACCCTCCACTCAAACAAGTAATGATTATAAGATGTGTGGGCGGTATAACCTTGGATGCAGTAATAGCCATGGCATTGTAGTTGGAATATAAAGTTGGCGGGTTCGCTAAAGATCTCGACTAGTTAAAGGCATCCAAGGGTACGAGCGAGGATCCATTGAAACAGGTATACTACACAAAATGTAAGAACCCAGGACACACCACTTCTGCATGTGCACTAAACCAAATTTACTGTGCTATTTGTAATACGATGAGTCATTCTACCGAAACGTGTCCATATAATGCCAAAGTATAGACTAGGCCAACTGTAAATGCTATAATACAGAAGCAAGGACAACAAGCCACCCACTATGTACCACCGCATTTGAGGAATACTTCTTACCAAAGTTATAAAACCTACAGGGGATCTTGAGCAAACAACTTCGGCCAGACCCAGTGGAACTCCAGTCAATCGGGTGAAGGCATATTTCTTCCACCACCAAGATGCCATTTCTGTGGCGATATTGTACATATCCACAGATATTGCAAAGAGGCATCTGAGTATAATAAATAAAGAAAAGAACGATAGCATCCAATGGCAAACATGGTATATATTTCAGCAGTAGAAACTCAAGCGACAGCAATTCAAACACGGTCGGCCAAGAAATTACAACCGGCGGCTGAGATTTTTAGCATGGCATTCGAGAGCAACAAAGATTTTTTACCAAAGCTAGTATGTGGGCCAGTCAAGAACCAATTGTTTTCCCCGATCCTGTACCTATGGTCCAGCAAATAGTATCGAATCTACCACCGAAAGAACTGAGTCTAGTGAAAGTGTCACTGGAGAGTCCACCAAATTCGGTATCCGATACATCAAATTTTGACCCTATGTGGAATATTCTATCGCAGGCATCTATTACAATATCGTTGGGGCAACCGTTAGCCTTGGTTCCGGGTGTACAACAACAATTCCAGCAACAAATTAGTCGAGGATCTTCGTTTACACCTGCTACGGTAACTATTAGTCCAGAAATCGATTCTATGGTGGACCATGCTATTCCTTTAATTACGGTATGGTATGAAAACCACAAAATTACTCAAGTGTTAATTGATGGAGGCTCCAGTGTGAATATTGCTACAGCTGCCCTTTGTAAACGGTTAGGATGGACTCAGATTGAACCTATTAAGTTTTTTTGTGACAACAACGAATCAATCTAGGGTCCATCCTGTGGGTTTGGTCTGTGATATACCCATTACTCTTCAGGGAGCGGTGTTCAAAATGACTTTTGTTGTCCTAGAATTACCTAACTCAAGTCTGGATTACAACTTACTGTTCAATCTCTTCCTTCATAGCTTCCTTCCATTTTGTATACTTGTTTGCTTCTTCAAAACATGTAGGTTCATGATCTCTACACCTTTATTCATATATGCATAATGATTTGGCATACATGAATCATATGTGAAACTATCTACTAGATACCTTGGCCTTGAAGACTTCCTCTCTTCACCTTTTGGAGCTATGAACCTTCTATTTCTTGGATTATGCTTTATTACATGTGAAAATTCTCGAGGATCTTCACATTACACTTCAATTTAGCTCCACAAGCTTTGCTTTCCATTTTGTTGAATGACTTGATGCTGAATTTCTTCTTTATCCTCCTTTGCAAGGTGATGAAATCTGATCTTCATCCTCTAAAAGTGTGCTTTTATGACCACTTAGTTCAATATGTGTTCCACTTTGAGATTCTTCATGCATAGCTCCATCATCTTCATGTTCCAAAAAATATTCTACCTTCTTCTACCATGAAACTAGCTCATCAAAAGCTACATTGTTGAGACTTTGAGCTCCTCTTTAGTATGATTGAAGCACCTTAAACCATTTTGATAATTTGCATAGTCAATGAAGACACACTTTTCAAACTTAGCTTGCAACTTGTTGTCTTTACTCATTGGGAACATCAACATGGCGTGTACAGCAAGATATTTTGAGGTAAGAGATGCTTGGCTTCTTACCATACCAATCTTGATAAGGTGATAAAGTGTGTGTTCTTGAAGTTTGAGCTCTATTTTATGAGGTATATGATTGTATTGGTTGTGTACTCCTTCAAAAATGGTTGGGCATGCTCATTTAACATTACCCTAGCTATCTCTATAATGTACATGTTCTTCCTTTATACAAACCCTTTTTGTTGGCATGTATACCCGTATGTTACTTGTATTTTGATGTTTTGATCCAAAATAAAATCTAATATTTCATTGGGGAACTACTCTCCCCTCCATCGGACCATAGATTCTTTATGTAGTTACTTGTTTTTGTCTCAACCATATCTTTAAACACTATAAAGGATTGAAACACATCTATTTTTTTATACGAGCATTTTTAGAAAGTGAAAAAATACCTAATCCCTCCTAGGGATGATCCTTGGTTGCTCCACATACATCTCTATGTACCAATTCAAGTGGATGTTGGATGATGTATCCATTCTTCTTGAAGGAAATCTTTACCCATGACCTATTTGAAAAGCCTCATATACATTCTTCATTCTTTGACCTTGAAAACTTGGTAGAACATCTACTAGCCTCTTTTGTTTGATCTCCTTCATCCTTTGAATTTTGATGTAACCAATTCCTTTGTTCCATAAGTCCAACTGTGCAATTTGCTTATTACCAAAAGTAAAGTATACATGATGTGAATGATTTGGGTTTAACTCTAATCTAAACAATCTTCATTGGTTCTTTCCCCTTGCAACCAGCTTATGGCCTTGTTTGAGGTTCTCCAAAAAGCATCCTCCTTTGTTGAATCTCACTTGGTAACCTATATTCACAATTGGTCCCACGGATACCAAGTTCTTGGTGATTTTTGGTATAGGAAGCACATGTTTGAGACACCTTTATTGGTCTTTGTCATTCAAAACCACATCCTCCATGTGTGTAACCTCATGGACTACATTGTCCTATGTTTCTACATGCCTTTTACCATTTGGATCATGTAGTTTATTGAAAACCTTTTGGTTTCAACTCATATGGTTGTTGCAACCATTATCGATATACCATGGAGTATCTACACTGCTTGAGCTTGGATCCATATGTATCTTAAGGCAATTCTCATTCTCAAAGCTATTTGATGCATAATTACCTTGCACATTGTATGTTGAGCCTTGGTTGTAACTTATTTGGTTGCTCCCTTGGTACAAATAACTTGCATGATGTCCATGTCGTTTACATATGTAGGATCCTTCACCATCTTGGCTTCTTGATTGTTGATGTATTACTCCTCTTTCTCCTTCCTTTCCTCTTCCTTTAGGTGAAGAGCCTTCTTAGTCATGTCCTTGATTGCTTTTTCTTCCTCCAAACCTTCCTCTACCCTGCTTTGGTTGCCTCTTCATCCTTTACTTCTAGAGTTGCCTACATAAAACACTTTAGTTGAGTTATACTTGTTTTAGCCTTCTATTATGTTGATTTGATGACAATGTCAATCAAGTTAGAAGTTTTGCTCATGATAATAATAGACATACTCTGAACTAGGTCTCATAATATAGATGCCATTTTTATTTTAAAGAGGTCTCAAAGTTTCATTCTACATAGACATTATCACTGCGTTTGTTCTATTTGAATACATGGACTTTTTTAGCATTATTACATGCTCTAGCTTTTTTGTGTACTCCAATGAGAGTACATTGGGTGGGGTGGCGTTAGGGTTCTTTCTCTTGAACAAATATAGGCTATCCCATGTCTCCTTAGTCATATCTAGGTCTTGGCTTTGTGTAGTAAGTTTCTTGATAGTAGTAATTTTGCTTATTCCGTACACTTCTCTATGTTGATATATGTCTAGATTGATAGTTGTGTCTTCGGGGTGCTCTACGTAAAAGTATTCAATCATATTGAGAGACTTTCAAGTGAATAAAAACTTTCCAAAGATGCCAACATTGACAAGTGATGTAGAAATTTCTATTTTTTTCAATTAATACACGTTTAACAGTCCCTTTGGATAGTTCTAGAGCTTCAAGTTAGTAGAAAACACTTGTAAGAACCAGACCAAGTAGACCCTTCATTAAAGAGAAAACTAAAGTTCTAGCTCTAGGAAAATATATCCAAATTGAGTTTTTTTCAAGAATATTGGTATAGACCTTAGATCAAATCGAATACCTGAAGAAGACGTTATACGAATAAAAGTGATGGACAAGTTGAGAGAAGTTGTAGCAGGATGGAGAGTTAATTTTATTCCAAAAGAATTGTTGATGATTGAAGATTCTATTTTCTAGGTTGGGCATTTTTCAAAACTTGTCTTTAGATATTCAAACAATTTTTTATTTTAGACTTGGCTTAAATAGTTTGTCCTTAAATAGTTCAATATCAAGGGTTTACATGTTTTATTTTCCACATTTGGACTATGTTCAGTTTACTGTTATTTATAATTCGGGACTCCGTTTTAATTTTGTACCCCATGTACACAAGGCTTCTAAAAGACCATGGATTCCTTTATTTTCCTCCTACCCTAGATTAAGAAAAAGAAGGAACAAGATACAAGTGAACAGGACTAGTGCCCTTGGGACCCCCCAAATCCCATGAAGTAGGGGCATAACTTGCAGCTCTAGAGAATGTTACAAAGGAGGGTAACAGCCCTCGTGTCCCCCTTATGTGGGGCCCACTTGAGTTTAAGCTTGTTGTTCTTAATGAAAAACACTTTATGATGTGTAAAGGGTGGGGACCTCTTACAGTTGGTGATTCTTTTGCCAAGGAGGAACATAGACTTCTCTATCGACCATTCTTTAGGAGGATGTCCAAAATTGAGCACACAACGCTCCTATCAAACCTTCCAGATGGTTTCTCTCTTATAACATTCCACAACGCCACAGAGAAACCAATCGCTTCGCCTAGAAGCGCTTACTTCTAGGCTATTTGTTCTTGCAACTTCAAATCCTCCCAAGTGTCTGCCAAAGTAGGATGGACTTGGGGCATCCAAAGAAGATGTGACTCAAATCCTCAATGTTGTGATGGCACGGTTTGCACCATAGTGGAGCTCCACAAATTTTGCTAGCCTTTAGATTGGTCGACATCCCACGGTGGAGAATTTGACACATGAAGACCAAGTTTTTTTTATCTCAAAGATGGATGCGAGATAGACATGAGCTTTAGATCCCACCTTAGCCTTGTCCAAGTTAGGCACCACTTCTTGTTGAGCGTGATATGTAGGTCCGTGTTGACCCTGATACTAGGAATTTTGGACAAGTAATTATCGTTGTGCCAAATAAAACCTTCTTGACACGGTGAGTCCCATCCCATAAGGAGTCAGATTTTTTATCTATCCCAAGCAACACAACCAACAAAGTAGATAACGAAGAGGAATATACCAAATTTCCTCCTATCTTGAATTTCTCCTCTTATGGATACGAGTAGATTTTCTTATTAGTAGCAATAAAAAGTACATCAAATCAGCAAGACAGAGTGATAGATAGAACTTGAGGAGCATAGAGAGGATATCAAATCCTTATCGACCTCGTACTTAATTTATGAGGCTTACAAAATTACGATAGATTTCAATCTTATACTCAAAAATGATTCATCCCTTTCTACCCTTTTTGGAGCCCTCTTTTCTCTGATGCTTGTGGCCCTTTTTGGAGCTTTCACCTTGACTCATTTTCTTGGTCCCATGCTTCAATGGTGAGTGAAGAGGATGCCCTTTCTTTTTCTTCGGACTTCTTTTTATCAGGTGGAGGGGGTGGAGGTGAGTCTGGATCATTGGGGCAGATTGCATGTTTCACAATGCCATTTATTGCTCTCTCTCTGATCAAGATGATCCATGCATCTAAATAGTATGATAAATTTAATTCAGGACTGTAAAACCTTCTTTCCAAGAATCTTACAGCATTTGCAATCACTCTCCAGCCACATGATGTTGCATCTTTTTGCAATGGCACATGAATTTGTATGTATCCAAATTGCTTTTGTTCATTAAATTTAGGAATTCTAGGAAAATTCTGATCAATATGCATCTTGAGAAGCTTTGCAGCACTGCATTGTAAAGTGAAAATCAGAATGGATGGCATGGCTCTTAAATAGAGAACAAAATGTATAGCAACTTACACTTTGCAATTCCCATGTTGTGATTTAAGAGAATCGAGGAAAAGAGCTTGATATGCATTGAAGTCAACAATAATAAGACTCCAATGGCCCCTGTCAATGAGTTGCATGTAAATATACTTTCTTTAATGAAACAAATATCTTTCCAAAATGAAGATGAATACTTACTTTTCAATATATGGGTAGATAACACATTCTATCTCTTCTGTAAAATTCTGTAGAAAGGACTTGGCATCTCCATGTTTATGCAAAAAACACCATGTCACCAGAGGATCTATGATAAATACTTTTCTTTGAACCGCTTCCTCACATTGTTGAAGAAGAACCCTACAAATCAAGAAATAAAAATTTAGTTAAGGAACTAGAAAATTAAGCAATACAAGAGCACTTTATGGCCTCTAGATAATATGTGAGTGAAATGTTGACCACACTATCTGATATTTCAACATGAAACTCCCTCAACATTTTGTTGTCTTCAGGTCTAATGTCAAGGAACCATTCATCCTGCCCTGCCATTTCAACATTAACTATTATCTACCCATCTCCTTTCTTAAGGAGCTCTTTATTTGCTTTCTGTAACTTTAGAATCTGTTTAAGATGACACTTTCATCTGTAAATAATCCATGATTTTTCCTCTTCTCCTCACTATTTGCTACAGTTCTAGTTTCATGATCATGAGTGACCTGAGGGTTGATCTCTTCAATGACAACTGTTGTTTTGGGTGCTCGGGTTGGAGGTATATTTAAAATATCAAAGAATTTTTTATCATGGTGATCAATAGGAACCAGAGATTTATCAAATTTATATCTTATTCTTGATACAATAACATAATCCTTCACCATTAGTGTTACCCTCTGAGAATGAGCAGCACATAAATAAGCTCATCCATAAAGTCAATAGCAAAGTCTTCTTCAGCTTCTTGCAGGCATAGCAGTGCTTGAGTTTGCCACCTCACATTGATAAAGGATGAGGTCTTCATCAAAGAACAGAGGTTGGTTGTGATCTGCTTGACAACTCTCATAAATGGAAATTTGGGGATCAACACCCCCATAGACTTTTGAGCTCTTCTAATTTCCCTCAAGGACTTTACATGGTACTTGACCCTTTTCTTTGAAGGCTTCTCTGATACACTGCCTTGACTCTTCTGGGGATTTTTCTCCTAGACATTTTGCTCCTAGGCATTTTGTTCTTGGGCATTTTGGTCCTAACCCTGAGGGTACAACTTCCTTGCTGTCTTTTTGGTCCTAGCCATAACCTGCACAAAATGAGAGTCTTTAGGCAAGGAAGTGGAAAGGAAAGGCAACTTACTCTCAAAAACTTTGATCAAGGATTCTTTCCACTGTTAGAGACATGACCGATCCAAGCGATAAGAGTCATCCGAAAATGCCCGGATGTCCCTAATTGCTTGCATTGGTCTTGCTTCTAATCGCGAAGAAATGTCAGTGAATACCATTTCCCTTGGAATGCATTACAGCTAATTCTTAACCAAATAAAATGTTACTTCAAAGCTTTGATCAAGGATGCCATTTAAGAAGCACGATCGATCCAAGTGATTAGGATCATTTGAAAATCCTCGGATGTCCCTAATCGCTTGCATCGGTCGTCCTTGAAATCATCATGAAATATCAATCAATACTATTTCGAATATAGCTTACAATGCATAATACTCAAGCATCACTAAGCAAAACATAATTTGCAAGCTATGATCAAGGACTTGATGCCATTAAAGAAACATGACCGATCCAAGCGATTAGGGTTATCCAAAAATCCCGGATGTACCCTTATCGCTTAGATCCAATGTCCATATTACCTAACACAAAGAGCATTCTCTATAAAAATTGTTAAGAAGCAGCTAAAAATCTTGGTGGCGATGGAACCTTGACGCTTGGAAAGTGTTGAGACAAAAATGAGAGAAATGAATAGGGAAGCTTAAATAGGTCTCAAAACTGAGTTGACCGTTTTGGTGCCACATGGCATGTCATGATTGGTCCATGTCATATAGCCATTGCAAATTCCAACGTTCTTTGCCACATGGCATGATTTGAGTGGGGCATGCCATCTATCCGTTGGGATTTCCAACGTACCTTTGCCATGTGGCACTCACTAATTGGTCCATATCATTTGACCGTTACTTCCTCCCTCCTTGCCTATAAATGGAAACTCCATTCACCAATTCAAATTTTGAACCTTCATAGAATTTGTCTCATTTCCGTGCGTATTTTTCTTTCATCCCCGACACGATCGATACAAGCGATTTTCCCCGTTTGACCCACATTGACTAGCTTTAGTCGCTTGCATTGGTTGTGTTCTCCTCTAGGACATACAAGAGAAGCTACAGCTAAGATGGAGGGAATGAATGAGATCCTTAGTGTCTCTCCATCAAAGAAACTACTTGATTTCATGGTTCAAGAGGGTTTAATTGTAGATTACTTTCCTGATGCAATGACGATATTCAACCCCAAGATTGATTTTGAAAAAATCCTAGAGAAATCAAAAAGTTTTCTTAAGGATGAGTGGGAGAACTTCTTGGGGTTGATCAATGGAAAGATTCTTTCTATTTCTCAAAAAACCTATGTCCATCCTCACATCTTTGGGAAGGATCCAATAGATAGGGCAAAAATCACAAGAAAATGCAAAAGGATGTCCCCTTTGCCAGGGAAGCTACATTTATGCCCAGAGCATGAAAAGGACTGCTGCTTGCTCCCTTTAAACATTGTTTTCTTGATATGGCTTGATCACATCTCAGTTGAAAAGGAGGAAAGTGTTCATGTTGAAGACGAGCCTTTCTTAGAGCTGACACTTGAGGGAAGCTCAAAAACTATGAAAGGTGTCATGGAGATTGTTGAGGAGATCAATCTCCAAGCAGAAGAAGAGCAGGTCAAAGGTTTTGATGTAGCTACTTTTAAAGCAGAGACTGCAATAAGGGAGCTAACTGAAGAAGTTCAAGTGTCTAAGAAGTCCCTACTTCTCCCAAATCTACCATTTTACTTTATCTCTGAAAATGAGTTTATCCCTCTATTTTACATTCAGGAACTTTTCAATCTTAGGGAGGACTACTGCCTTGCAGCTATAGCTGAGTTAGAAGAAGTTGCAAGGAGATTCAGCAATGAGAAAGGAGAAAGAAAAGAAGAATTTTTGCGTCTTGATTTGGATTTGTCAAATGAAGAATTCAAAGATTCATCACAAGCTCTTTCAAATTGCTTTGAGAAAGCTATCTCAGAGAAGCCAACACTTGCTGATGAAGAGTTTGATGAGCATCAGAAGCAACTTGGAATATACTCGTTTGGGTGCGGCTATTCATTCTTGGATGTTGCTGAGGACAAAGAAACAATATGTATTGACTCAAAAGAGCTCATTAAGGAGGAAGATGAGGTCAAGGTATGTTGTTTAATATATTCTCATGAATTTTAGGGTTAGGAAATGAGATGTGACCGATGCAACATCTTTAGCTTGTATTGATTTTGTCCAAGGTCTCCATTTATAGAGTGAGAAATCGACCACAACTGATGCAAGCAATAAGGCTCATGAGATATTTTTCATTGGGCCTTATCGCTTGCATCGGTCGTGTTTGGAATTGAGGAGGAAGATGAGGTCAAGGTATGTAGTTAAATATATTCTCATGAATTTTAGCCTTAGGAAATGAGATGCGACCGATGCAACATCTTTAGCTTGTATCGGTTTTGTCCAAGATCTCCATTTAAAGTGTGAGAAATAGATCACGACCGATGCAAGCGATAAGGCCCATCAGGTATTTTCTGTTGGGCCTTATCGCTTGCATCGGTCATGTTTGGACTTGCATGGTGCAATGAGAGGTAAATTTTTATCATGTGAAAAACATCGTTTTCTACGTATATTTTATGTTCCGATAGATGCAAGCGATGAGGCCCATCAGTTATTTCCTGATGGGCCTTATCGCTTGTATCGGTCCTGTCTAGGAGTTGCATGCAGCATTGATAATAGACATCTGGCTATGTAAGAATTCACGTTCTTCAGTAAAAATAACATGTTTCTAGGTAATTTACAAAGAGATATTGATAACGACTGATGCAAGCAATAACGACCATCTAAATTTCTCTGAAGACCCTAATCACTTGCATCAGTCGGGTCTCTTGCTTTTTGTCTATTTTTTTCAAGTTACTTTTCATGACTCCTTAAGTGTGCTTGCACTTCATCTAACCTTGTTTTTCATTTTTACCATATTTAACTATATTGGATGAAGACAACTACCTTGGCAGGGGCAAGGGAACAAGAAAAACCATAGAAGAGAAAGGGAAAGCAAAAGTAGATATTCATTCAATTATCCACTATCTTCCAAAATTGAACCCAGACACTTTTTGTGTTATTCATAAGCACTATAGTGAGGAGCCAGACTTTGCATTGTTCTCCTTGAGGGCTCTATCAAAGTACATGGGTTTTACTCCAATACCCCTTTAATGCCTTCAGAGTTTTGCTGCTTGAAAGAGCAGCTGTATTTAGAATTTTTGGATATGCCCCAAGACTCAATGCTTCAAGGGCAGGGTACTTTCTTTGTTATTCCAGCTATGCAATTGCTGCAGGGGTGTCAGATGTAAAAAGGATTGTTGGATACAGGAGAAAAGAGTTACTTAGATATAGAGGTGATTTGTCAGAGCCAAGCTCTTTAAAGAGTCTCAAGGAATGACTTCATTTTTTCAAATTCTATTACTCATCAAATGTACATATACAGAAATTGCCCAATGTGATATAAGACATTGCAAATTTTTTTGGTGTAACTGATCCATGTCCTAATATTAATTGTTATTGATCCATGATATGTTCTCTGGTCAAAGTCATCTGATGGTTATAGACATATTTCTTTTCAAAGCTTAATACATCATGAAATGTACATACATGACATCTTTATTTCTCAAAGAAATAAAAAACATTGCAAATATTAAAGCTCTGTTTGAAATGTAGTCTTTTTCATTTTGTGATATTGATACATGATGATTTTTTTTGGTGATAGTCATATTCTTCTTATTATATTTGGCATGAGGTCCTTTGTAATTGTCTTCTAAAGAATCAATCAAAAAGGTCTCTGAAGGCATTGCTCTTTGTTACTCCTCCTCCTTTCCTTGTGCACCTAAAGAAGCTTGTCCTTGCTTGATAATGAGATTTTTCCATGCCTTGGGTGTTCCATATGGCAAGTGGCTCTTTTTCTGCAAAGAATGCACCATGCACAAGAAGAATATGCTAGAAGAGCATAAGAATTTCATCAAATCTTTATTTCAATTAAAAATAAATAAATTGAATAAATTATCTTTAAAACTCACCAAGTAGTATGTTATGTCTTTGGCACCCCATGCCTCTATGATGGTTTCTATAAGCTCTGTGGTCGCCTTTTTGAAATCTATCACATAACTTTTTGATGTTACCTGCTGCCTCATGATCTTAAAAAAATTATCTAGTTTGACCCACACCTCCATTCTCTTTTTTGCTATTTTTGGTTTGCTTTTTACATTAGTCATGATCTCACAAAATTTTTTCCAACAATTTCACATGGCATTTAGTTGCTTGTCATCATGGTTGCTGAAGAATCTCCTTGCTTTTGCACCTCCCATGAGACATCCTGTAGTACATCACCTGTATTTTGTGAAAGCTTTGGATCTTTTCTTAGATGAACATCACCACCATGAAATCCCATTTTTGAAAGTAGACATTCACATTTTTTTATGCACTCATCTGCTCAAAGTGTTCTAGGACTACCAAACATATCAAAGCAACACATGATCAAAAGATTTGATGGATGTTAGATTGGGAAGGCACAAAGACAACCATTCAACCACAAAGGCTACATCCATAATAACTTATTGGACTTAGTACATACAGATGTATGGGAGACAAGTCAAGAACCTTTAATGGTAAGATCAAGGTATTATGTCTCATTTATTGATGACCATGGTAGATGGACTATTTTGTACTTTATCAAAAGTAAGAATGAAGTGTTTGATTTCTTCAAAAAGTATCTAGCACATGTGAAGAATCATATAGGTAGATCACTCAAGAAGCTCAGATCTGATGGAGGGGGAGAACACTTCTCCAAATATTTTGATGATTTCTTGTAGGATAAAGGTATCAAAAGGGAAGTGACTACTAATTACTCTCCTCAACTGAATGGAATTGCAGAGAGGAGAAACAAGACATTGGTTGGATCAGTTAGAACAATGCTTGAAGAGAAGAAGTTGCCACATTATCTATGGGTAGAGGCTATTGCAACTATAGTGTACCTTGTCAATAGACCACCATCCAAATCACTTCAAGGTATGACTCCTTATGAATCATGTCATGGAAGAAAACTTAGTCTTGGACATTGAAAGATGTTTGGTTGGTTAGCTTATGTTTATGTACCATCAAAAATAAGAGGTAAGCTAGATGAAAGGTCAACAAAGGTAGTGTTTATTGGGTATGACTCAACTCAAATGTGTTACAAGTTCTATAATCCTTCAACCAAGCAATTCACTACAAGTAGGGATGTTGTGTTTGAAGAACACCACTCTTGGTATAATGAAGACAAATAAAAGGTAACTCTACCATATGATCTTGATTCTGATTCTCATTAATTAGGAACCAAGTATGATACATAGGTCGAGGATCCAAGAAGTGATATAGATGATGAAAAAGATGAAAGGGAAAAGGATTACAAACTATGGAAGTCAAGAGGCAAAGTAAAGATGTTGGAGTGTGGACAATGCTCCAAGCAAGCCCCTAGAAGATCAACAAAAGAGAAGAAACAACCAGAAAGGTATGGATATGATTCCACATTTTTTGCAAATCATTCAATCTACTTGGCAGAAGACCAATTTTAGAAGATTCCTCAACCTATGAGGAGGAAAAGGGAAACCTTAATTGGGAAAAGTTCATGTAAAAATAAATAGATGCATTGAAGGAGATGGACAATTGGGATTTGGTTCCAATGTCACCCAACCAAAAGGTAATTGGTTGCATATGGGTATATAAACTCAAAAGAAATTCAAATGGATCAGTTTTCATGTACAAGGCGAGATTAGTTGCCAAAGGATGCTCACAAACTCATGGTATAGACTATGAGGAAACATTCTCAGCAGGTGTAAAGATGACTATAATCAGAACATTGATAAGTGTAGCGCCTACAATAAATTTGAGACTTCTCCAACTTGATGTAAAAAATGCATTTATAAATGTTTGGATAAGTGAAGAGTTATACATATCACAACCTTCAGGTTTTAAAAACCCTAATCATGCATCTTATGTTTATAGACTTAAGAAAGCAATGTATGGATTGAAACAAGCTCCTAGAGCCAACCAGGTGAATCTTTCCATGAACTTTATACATGTGCAAAAGCACTCAATCCTCATTTTCTACATGTTCTAGGAGACTTTTTAGTCAAAAACATGGATAGATAAGGCTCTTCCATGGTCTTCTCAATAGAAGCTTCGAGAATCATTGAGACTAGATGCCATATTGAGTGACTTCGTGGCAATTGCTTCTTGCATAAAGAAGGCTAGAGTGCATTTCGACGGTGGACTTCAAACAAATTACACCACTAGTCTGGACCCGATTGAGAAACTTAGGAGGGTATTTGAAGCACTAAAGATGCAGTGAAGTCAACAAGACGAGAAGGTCATTTCACCACCCGCATGTTACAATGATGATTTGGTAGCACAACTTTGATGTGAATGGAGGAGTTGCGGACTACTCAAGACATCCACAAATATTTTGGTGTACCACATGCAACAATAGTGGCCACTCCAACATGAGCTATCCTAATTGAGTAAGATGCCAATTTTATGGAAAATGTGGCCATGAGGAGCATGATTGCTACTATCTCAAAGGAGCTTAATAGAGAGGTAATACCCAAGTTCCTGACACATTTTTGCTAGTACTTTAGATGTGCACAATGGAGAGGAAAATTGTCTAAATCAACCTAGGTATACTAGAACTTTAATGTGTTATCATTGTGGGGAATATCGTCATGTGAAAAGTAAGTGATCTCTGCCTAAGGCTACACCTCACTGTCAACATTGCCCAGACACCATCGATCATTACAGAAAGGATTGTCCCCACAACCACCTAGCTCCGATTCATATGATTGGGATCTCTCAAAAAGAGGAAGGTATGATCCACAATCCTTTGTTGTTTCATCATTTATAGTACCTATGATGACTAGAGCTACGCAAGTGGTGGAAACCCATATAGAAGAGCAACATGGAGTCAAAGAAAAAGACGAGGGTAAGAAGGCTAATTTGGAGGACGAGGCGGCCATTGAAGAAGCCTATGAAAAAGTGAGAAATTTACTAAAATACCAACCTATTTGCCCTCAGGAAAATACACAAGAGTCAAATATTGAAGAAATTCTGAAGAGGATTCCTCAAAAGGTCAATTTATACCAACTCATAAAAATGGACGTAAAGCTGAGAAATGATTTATTAAAATTCATACAGTCTGCCTACCTAAGCCCACCACCAAGTATAGATGGGTGTATGGTGGATTTTCCCCTTGTGCCTATGGCAGATTACTAGAGTTTGAGATTTACTATTTCCATAAAAGTGAAATTTTGATAGGTTTCATTAAAGATGGTGGCTTTGGCATCAATCCGATGCTTGATTTTACCATGAAGAAATTAAATTCGGACCTTACGAAGACAACAGCTTTCACTGTGACACTAGCATATCAACATCGAGTCACACCATTGGGAATCATTGAAAAGGTACTCATGATAGTTCAAGGTTGCCAATTTCTCCTGGATTTTGTTTTTATTTCCTTACCCTAGGAGACCTCTTATCCTCTACTTTTGGTAAGGCCTTGGTTGAGGAAGGCCAACGCATTACAAGATTGGGGGAGGAATAGGCTATGGATCTCTACAAAGGCTAATAATCAAATGCAAATACATTTGGAGGAAGGACATGACATTGCCAAGGCAACTGCTTACAATGGAAACTTAAGTAATGCCTTCCCTACCCCATGAAGATGATAATCAGTTAAATTGGATTATGGGAAGTCCAAAGTGTTGCATAATTGAAATAAGTAAAATAAATGAGGAACTAGATCAAAATAAATCATTTCTAGATTATGTACACAAGAATGAAGTTTTTGGAAAGGAAGCACAAGGAGGCCAAAAAGAGGTAAAAAGTGATATTTTGCATTTGAACAATAAGAAAAAAGGTAATCAAGTGATTGCAAGGAACTAGATGCATAAGTCAAAACACGACCACATGTGACCCAAGTTGGGCACCTCTCCGAAGGTGGCCCAAGTCGGGAAGATTTCTCAAACATCCTAGGTGGCCAATTTAGGTGCCTATATTTTTGTGGTCCAAATGCGAATTCTAGTTAACCAAATTTTATGCTAAACAAAGTCTCCTAGAGTTGTTTTCTTTTTATGAAAACTTTTCAAACAAAAAGGAACGGCCTTAGTAAAATCCTTTTAAAAAGCCAAGACCTCATTGTTAAAGGACATTTATTTTTCAATAAAGTGTGAAATGTCTTCTTGCAAAACTCATTTTTTTGCTTTTAGAACTATGCCCAAATGGTTGGTGCAAACTTTGAGAGAGAGCAAATTTGATGCACATTTGGCATACTCATTTAGGCTCTTATAGTGCTTCCTTTTTATCAGATTGTTATGCAATGGTTGCTTCTAGTGAGAATGAGCCTATTCCTTTTGATAAAGCATAGAATTTTGAAATAAGGATGGCTTGTAGGCAATGAGAATACAATGCTATTATGAAGAATGGTACTTGATCTTTATGTGATTTTCCCCTAGGCAAAAAGGTCATTGGCACTAAGTGGGTATAGAGGCTAAAATGCAAGCTTGATGGAAAAATTAAAAGGTATAAGGAAAGGCTTGTTGCAAAAGGTTATGTTCAAGATAGAGGCATTGATTTTGATGAGACATTTGATCTCATAAGCCAAATTACCATCTATTAGCAATAGTGCACCTGGTGGTAAACTAGTCTATGATGACATATGTGGAGCACTCTTGAGTGAGGAGATTTGTAGAAAATCTATGGTTGGTACTCAAAGTGGAGATGTGTATAATGTTCATGATTCTTACCAAGGAAAGAATCAGCAATGTGGCACGAGAAAGAACAAGGAAAAGAATAGTCAACGGAATAAGAGTAGAAGTAAATCACAGAAGAGGGATATCAAATGTCACTATTTTCATAAGAAAGGATACATGAAGAAAGACTTCTATGCATTAGAGAATGCTTAAGGTAAAGGGCAGAATGTTGATGGGCATGTTAAATAGTTACTTGCACCATCTACTTCAACCTTGAAAATTGAAGAAATCAATGCTATTTTTGATGATGTTGATGTGTTGACACTTGACAATATTGTGCCTATTGAGGCTCTTATGGCTAATTCTCTTCCCCACACGTGGTTGCTAGATTTTGGTGCTTCTTTCCATGTGACACCCCATAGAGAATGGTTCTCTACTTATGCAACAAAGTCTCTTGGTACTGTGAGACGTGGTGGCTCTTACCAATATGATGTTGTCAAGATTGAAGATGTGGTTGTGCATTTCATTGATGGTTCAGAATTTACTATGCATAATGTACACAATGCACCTCAATTATCACATAGTTTGATGTCAAATGGTCAACTTGATGACCTTGGTTACAAGGTTGTTTTCTATGCTCAATCCTTTCACATATCAAAGGGAAATATGGTTATTGCAAAAGGAACCAAAGTTAGCTCACTTTATCCTTTATTTATATCATAGAAAGAAAACTTGCTATTTGTTACTGAATAGCCTATGGCTTGTATTTGGCATGGCCATTTGGGCCACATATCTCATCATGGAATGGAAAATCTTTCTCGTTTTAGTTACTTACATGTGTTATCTTTCTCTGATTTTTCATTTTGTGACCATTGTCAATATGGAAAGCATACTAAGAATGTGCATAAAATGCACATTGACTCTTCAATTCTGCCTTTAGATCTCATTCATACAGATGTGTGTGGACCAATGCCCATAAGGTCATTAGATGGTTCTCTTTACTTTGTCACGTTCATAAATGATGCTACTAGAAAAGTCTGGGTATATCCTATCAAATCAAAGGATGGGGTATTTCCTACCTTCACAACATGGCTTGCTTTAGTTGAGACTGAAAAAGGAACTAAGCTAAAATCCTTATGTTCAAATAATAGGGGTGAGTATACCTCACATGAATTCAGCCTTTTTTGTAAGTCTAGAGGAATTCATAGAGAGTTTACAGCTCCTTATACCCTAGTAGAAAATGGTGTAGCTGAAAGGATGAATAGAACTATTCAGGATAGAGTAGTTTCTATGCTGCATCATGCAAATTTTTCACAAGGCTTTTGGGCAGAAGCAGTATTGACTACAGTTCATGTGATTAACTTTTCACCTAGTACTACTAAAGGTCTGAAAGTGGCACAAGAGTTATGTACAAGGAAGCCGCCATATTGTGATCATCTTCGAGTTTTTGGGTGTGAAGCATGTGTTCATATACCCAAGAATCTTAGACAAAAGTAGGACCATAAGTCAAAGAAATGCATTTTTCTTGGATATGGTCAAGAAGGAAAATTTGGATATCGCTTATGGGATCTTGAAACAAAGTCAGTGATCAAAAGTAGTGATGTCATTTTAAATCCCATTAAGGAGGTTGAAGTGAGAAGAGTGGTGTTTGAAGATACTAGTCCTCTGGTTAGCATGCATAAAAAATGTTGCACATAGGGATGTTCAAGAGAAAGTCCAATGAGATCAATCTTCCAATGTTCTTGTTCAACAACCATAGAGATGCTCCGCACATGTCCCGCATCCACCTAATAGATATATTCTAGGTTTGGATTTTGTTATGCTAACGAATGCTAGTGAAACTTCTTGCTACAAAGAGACCATGTAGACAAAGGATCATGTCAAGTGGGAGCGTCCCATGAAGAGTGAGTTGGATTCTATTCACAAGAATGGTACTTGGGATTTAATACCTTTGCCAAAGGGCAAGAAACCTTTACCATGTGAATGGGTATAAAATTTGAAATTCACATCTGATAATGCTTCTCCAAAGTATAAATCATGACTTGTTGCAAAGGGTTTTAAGCAACAACATGGTGTTAATTTCAAGGAAATCTTCTCTCCAATGGTCAAGATGACTACCCTTTGAATGTTGCTTGGATTCATTGCAATGGAGGACTTAGACCTAGTCCAAATGGATGTGAAAACTGCTTTACTGCATGGAGATCTTATATATAAGATCTATATGGAGCAACTAGAGGGCTATGTAGTTCTTGGCAAAGAAAGTCTAGTTTGTAAGCTGAAGAAGAGCTTATACCAACTTAAATAGTCCCTTCGACAATGGTACCAAAACTTTGATGCTTTTATGAAGTCTCAAGGCTATTTTCAAAGCAATGAGGATCATTGTCTCTACACAAAGAGATGCTGAGATGGTAGCTTGATATGCTTGATACTTTATGTCGATGATATGTTGATAGCTAGGAAGTCCTCTTATGACTTGTCAATTCTCAAAAAGAAGTTGAATTAGACGTTTTATATGAAGGATTTGGGAGATGCAAAACATATAATTGACATGTACATTACTCATGAAAGGAGTAAAAGATGCATATACTTGTCTCAAAGTGAGTACATATCCAAAGTACTTCATAGGTTCAATATGCAAGGTGGAAAGGCATTGAGTACATCTTTTACACCTCTTCATCTTCAAGCACATACCTATCCATCTCTTCACAGTGGTATCAGAGCAAGGTTGGACAACATGGCAGATGGATTTCCTTCATCAATTGACAAATTGGATAGAGGTAATTACTCAGCTTGGTCATTAAGAATGGAAGCTTATCTCCAAGGTAGAAGTTTATATGGTTATGTGGCTGGAGATGAAGTTATGCCAAGTTTCAGGAAAAAAAGTCAACCAATACAAGAAGAGCAAGAAAGATTGAGCACATGGTGCTCCAAGGATGCACTTGCAAGGTCTTATCTCCTCAATTCTATCTCATATCTTTTGTTGCCTCACATTAGAAGTTGTAAGACATCTCAGGAAGTGTGGGATGCACTTGAAGCCTTCTTCTCTTCAAGTACCAAAGCTAGGAAGCATCAACTATGGCTGGATTTCACAACTCTCAAGAAGGCTCCCAAACAAAATGTGACTGATTTTGTCACAAAGCTCAAGGACATAGCAGATCAGTTGGGAAGCATTGGAGAGGTAATAGATGAAGAGAAAATTGTAAGGCATGTCATCAATGGCTTGAAGGCAGATGACAAGTAGGAAGCATTCACCACAACTATGGATTTGTACATGGACATGCATGTACCTGATTTCAATACACTCATTGGAAAACTACTTACTCATGAGGCAAAGCTTATCAAAAATGGAGAAAGCTCTAAAGGTAATCAATCTTCAGCTTTATACAATGATAAAAGCAAGTTCAAAGATAACAAAGGAAAGGAAAAGAAAGTGGATGATGAAGCAGGTACATATCAAGCTAACTATGCAGGTAGAGGAAGACATGGCAGAGGTAGAGGAAGAGGAGGTAGACAAGGCAGGGGGAGATCCCAAGACTCCAACTCATGTTCTATTTGTGGATTAACTAATCATACAACTGAAAATTGCTTTAGGAATTCCAGGAATCAAAGAGGTAGAGGATACAATAGAGGAAGTTATGGCTACTCAAGAGGAAGGTTCAACAATTATCATGGTAGCTACAACAACTACAATCATTCAAACTATCAAGGAGGCTACAAAGGAAGGAGATACTTCAATAACTACACAGAAGACTCAAACAAAGAGGATACATTATTGATCATGAGCATGGCTATGCCACAAGGTAAATCTGTTTTCTACATAGATTCAGGTTGTTCAAATCATGTGGTAGGAAATGTGCACTCCTATCAGATTTAGAGGATCCAAGGAATAAGCATGAGGTACAAACAAGAGATGACACAAGACATCCTTTGGAGAAAATAGGCAATGTCAAAGCACCTGATTGAAACATCAACCTACTCAGTAAGGTACTCTATGTCCCTATCATTACAAAGAATTTGATAAGTGTTGGGCAGATAGTAGAGAAAGGGTTGCAAGTCAGGTTCACAGAAACAAGAGCATTTGTTGAAGATATAAGTCAAGGATTCAGAAGAAAAGACAGGTAGATTGTTCACATTTGAATTACAAGACACTTGAAACATTGCTCTCTTTAATTATGGTAGTCAGACACTCACAGAATTGGAAGTATGGTACAAATGGTTAGCACATATTGGTGAAAGGTCATTAAAGCAAATTTATAGGGACCAAAGTGTACTTGGACTCCCTAATTTGTCAAAACAACATATGATTTATAAGTGTAGTGCATGTCAATTTGGAAAGTCTCACAGGTTACCATTCATGAAGAAAGGTTATATGCATGGAGATCTCTTGGAGTTGGTTCATACAGATCTATGGAGACCTAGCAAGGAAGCTTCAATATCTGGATCAAGGTATTATGTCTCCTTTATTGATGATTGCAGTAGATGGACTATCCTATTCTTTATGAAACACAAAGATGAAGTTTTTTCATGTTTCAAAAGATATTTGTCTCTTGTGGAGAATCAAACAGGTAAATCACTAAAAAGGCTAAGGTCAGATGGAGGGGGAGAATACTTCTCCCACGAGTTTGATTCTTTTCTTTAAGAAAGAGTAATCAAAAGAGAGGTAACTACAAGGTACACTCCTGAGCAAAATGGAGTGGCAAAAGGGAGGAATAGGACAATTGTTGAAGCTGCAAGGTCCATGTTAAATGAAAAGCATTTGCTAATTATCTATGGGTTGAGGCTGTATCTACAGCCACTTACTTGATTAATAGGTTGCCTTCAAAATCCCTTGATGGGATGACTCCATATGAGGCTTGGAATGGAAGAAGACCAAGCTTAGATCATTGTAAATTTTTTGGATGTATTGCTTTTGCTCATGTTCCTTCACAGGTTAGAGGCAAGATGGATCCAAAGGCAGAAAGGTGTGTATTTATTGGATAGGACAACAATCAAAAGGGTTACAGGTTATACAACCCTACCAACAAAGGATTCTTGGTAAGCAGAGATGTAGTTTTTGATGAAAACAATTCATGGTATGAAGATTCATGCAGGAAGGTCAATTTACCATATGACCTTGAAGAAGATTTTCCAAAGCTTGGTAGAGAACAACCAAAGATTGAAGAACAAGACACCTCAGAGGATGATGAAGAATCTCAGATGGAAAAGATCAAAGCATGGAAGTCTAAAGGTAAAGCAAATTGCAGGAACTTGGACATGAGGCAGAATCATCACATAATGGCCTAAGAAGATCTATGAGGGAAAAGAAAAAACCAGAAAGGTATGGGTTTGAAACCTCATTAGTAACTAAACATTCTATCTACATAGCACATGACATAAACCAAGAGGAGCCATCATCATTTGAAGAGGCACAAAGCAAAAACAGAATGGAAGCGTGCAATGAAGGAAGAGATTGAAGCACTTGAGGAAAACAACACTTGAGATTTGGTGCCCAAGACTTCATCCATGAAGGTAATAGGCTCAAGATGGTTCTATAAACTCAAGAAGAATTCTGATGGTTCCATTAACTGGTATAAGGCAAGGCTTGTAGCAAAAGGCTTTGCACCAACTCAGGGAATTGATTATGAGGAGACCTTCTCTCCTGTGGCAAAGATGCCTACTATTAGGGTTTTGCTTAGTATTGCCTCTTCCAAGAATTGGAAGGTACTTCAACTAGATGTAAAGAATGCATTCTTGAATGGTTGGATAACGGAAGAGGTATATATGGCACAACCACCTGGTTTTGAGAATCAAGTTTCTCCTGATTATGTGTGTAAACTTAACAAAGCATTGTATGGTCTCAAGCAAGCCCTAAGAGCTTGGAATTTCATACTTGTTTCATTCTTGCAGGACAAAGGCTTTCAACCAAGCAAGTCATATCCTTCACTCTTAAAAAAGAGTAATTCTGAGATCATCTACCTATGTGTATATGTAGATGATATTATATTGACAGGAAATGATGCAGATGTTATGAAAAAGATCAAAGATCAGATGAGAGAAGAGTTCAAGATAAGTGATTTGGGTTCACTTACCTACTTCCTAGGTTTGGAAGTTGTCTACAAAGATCATGGTTTTTTTCTCACTCAAAGAAAGTACATTAAGGACATGTTGGTGAAATTCAAGATGCAAGATTGTAAGATTGCAGGTACTCCAATGGAGGTCAATCACAAATTGAGCTCACATGAAGGTGAACTCATAGAGGACATCACATCATATCAAATTCTAGTGAGTAGTCTCAACTATGCCACATTGACAAGAGTAGATATATGTTACAGTGTGAGTGTGCTAAGTCAATTTATGCACACACCAAGGAAAGCACATATGGATGTTGCCAAAAGGATTCTCAAGTATCTCAAAGGAACCATAAATGAAGGACTTTATTATCTTTATGTATCTGATTTAGGTTTGAAGCTATTTTCTGATGCAGATTGGGCTGGCTCCAAAGAAGATAGAAGGAGTACTTCAGGTTATCTTACCTTTGCAAGTTCAAAGCTTATTTCATGGTCATCCAAGAAGCAACCCACAGTTGCTCTCACTTCTACTGAAGCTGAATACAGAGGTCTTGCCATAGCTACACAAGAAGCTATGTGGATGAAGACATTATTCAAAGATCTTGGATTGGAGATTGGAACTCCAACTATTTATGGTGACAATATGAGTTCTATTCATTTGGCTGCTAATCCTATTTTTCATGCAAGGACTAAACATATTGAAGTTCATTATCACTATGTAAGAGAGAAGGTTCTAAGCAAAGAGATTCAAATATCATATGTGTCCACTCATCAACAATGTGCAGATATTCTAACCAAAGCATTGGATGGTACAAAGCTTTGCAAATTCAAGGCTATGATTGGTTTACAGGTAATCTTGGAAGATTGAAGACCTCAAGCATACTTGGCTTGAGGGGGAGCTGTTGGAGCAAGTCTATGCAAGCCTAAGTATTGGCTTGAGTCTCAAAAAGTCATAGAAGAAGCCTTAAAATGAAGACAATGTAAAGTTCACTTGTGAACTACCTCTTGTAACTTTTGAAGACTTTACTTAATGTAAAAGTGAAAGAATCTTAAGTGGTTGAGTCCACTTGATCAAGAAGGGAAAGAGGAGCCACAATTCATGATTTGTGGTAGATAGAGAATCAAATCAATCACTCATTGATTGGAGACTGATTGAGGGAAGTTAGCCTCCCAAGATCAACTATAAATACATGGTAGTCTTAGTCATGGTTATATGAAGACCTCCAAGAGCTGAGCTTTATGCCATATCAAGGTGTGATTACAAGGCACACATATGTATCAGTAAGTCCATTGTATTCTACAATCAATATACTTTCATTTTCATGATCATTTGAGTTCATATTTCCATGTTCTTGTGAAGTGTACTACTCACTGCCATATCTATCAGTTTTCTCAGTCAGATTGCATAGATGATTTCTCTGAGCTTGGTGCATCACTTTCAGTGATTTAACTTGGTAAAGTTAGCTCTATACGTCTACTATATGCTCACCAATTTTCATTTCATTTGGGTGTTTTAATCTTCAGTTATGTTCCGTTGAAGTCAACCCTGTCTATTCATTTTCACTTCTGCGTCAGGTACCCGACTTTTTAACTCATCTTGTCAGAGCTGTTTCTCCGTTTGTACTTACCCAAATTCAATGAATTAATACTTGTTGTATTCGTCATACTGTCTAGTATAAGCATACAAATTTTCATAATCATTGGATTCTTAAATCTTGAGTTATGTTCATTTTTCTGCTCACTGGTCTCATTATTGTAGCAGCCCGTGAAAAATCGGGATGATGTCATCACTTGTTAAACATCATTCTCAGTGTGTGGTTCATTATTTTTTATGAGATTACTCTTGAAAGTTAGATCTTTAAGTTAAATAGACTTTCCCAAGAGGAATTAAGCTAATTGCGGCTATGCTCCGAGAATTATGCAAAACACTGGACAGGTGGATGAACCAAAATAGCAAGTTCTTCACCTCTGAGCTAACTTCAACTTATTTGTTTTGATCTATCTTTTTGAGAGTAATCTTCCAAGGTACATAGGGTGTCTAATACATCCATTGGAAAGCTAAAAGGGCCCACCACATACTCCTAGAGTTCATTTGACTGGTGTAGATCAAGGATTTTGCAACACCTCTTCATCTTCAAGCACATACCTATCCATCTCTTCACATGTACTTCAAAAAAGGTAGGATTTCTTTCTTGATTCAACTTAATCGATTGATTTGGATGTACTCCAACTAATTCTTTGTAAATTCCTATAGATGCAAGCACTTAATCAATTGGTTTGGATGTACTCCAGCTAATACTTGTAAATTCCTTCAGGTGTCTCTAAGTTTGGAGCCCTATTGCTATGGGTTGATCCCTCCATATCAAAAGAACTATCTGATTCATTGGTCTCCTAACTATCACTCGATTGGGGATTACATAACTGCTTGGACCAAGACATGGATACATGGTCAACACTAGCTTCAGACAATCTTAAACTTTGTTGATCCACTTTGCCCAAGTACTTGTCTGATCTAAGGTTCATGAATTTCCCAATTCCCTTTCTTTACCCCTTTAAGAAGTCACTTATTATTATGAGCTCGCTTCTCAATTCACTTTTCAATTTGTTTTTCTTTTTTTGTATCATGTCTTAATGTATAACCATTACGAATAACTTTTGTTGTTTTACTTGATCTTGAGTTGTTGCTTTAGGTTCTTTCCCTTAGTGTTATCACATTCGTAATTACTTTAGGCCTTGCATGTGAGTTCTTTAAGTGTCTTAGGCTTGAGTTCTTAGCATTACCTATGCACAAGTACTAGCACTATGTCTTAGCCTAGGCTAGAATTGACACACAGGGTTTAACGAATTTCCAACCTCAAAGCAAGCACTTTGTACACTTTGAAAGGCCCCAAAAATCTCTTCCAAGCATAGCTTCTTGCCTTGATCCTTGTAGTACCAAGGATGCTTGCTCTTAAAGGTTTCTAGACCCTAAAAACACCAAACCAAACCTTCAAATTTGGCAAAATTTAAGTCCAAATTCAAAACCCTAATTATCCCCATGTACTATCATCACAAAATGGGTATGTCGCAATAGGTAGGTCTATGGAAATAGTCTGAATGGTCTATCATGATAGAGTACCTTGTCATGTGGATGGTCTATCATGATAGAAGGGTCTATCATGGGGGGAATTTGTCGCAATAGATCGGATGGTCTATCACGACAAACAGGTGTCTCACGAGAGATGAGTTCTATTGGCATTTTTTTATGTCATGGGAATCATTTTGTCACGATAGACAAGTGTCTATCATGATAGATGGTCTCTATCATATGGGTAGATGTGTCATGACAGATGAGTTGTTCTGTCACAATGGACGGATCTATCCTAATAGAGTGATGGTCTATGCAATAGACAGTGTTCTGACACATCAGTTTGTCATGGTTGTCTATCATGGCAGTTAGTCATGGTGGTCTGTCGTGATAGAGGGTGTCCTATTGTGATAGAGCTAGTTTATCGCAATAGAGGGTGATCCTTTGCAATAGAGTCGATATGTCATGGCAGTCTATCGTCTATCACCTATCGCCTATCATGTGTCAATTGTTGCCTGTCGCATATCACCTATCACAAGTTTTTGGTATGTTGTGATAGATCCAAAAACTCAATTTTTTTCTTGAATCATCTATGCCATTAGAATGAATCTAGGGAGCTCTTTGGAATGGCATAGGTGCACACTTGAAAAGATGAATTTCTCAATCTGTCATGGCAATCAATGTAAAATTTGAAAACAACTCTTTCATGCATGTGCAACGTGTTGGAGATGATGATGGACTTGGATTTGCAAGAAAACACCAAAACACAGCAGCACTTCCACTTTCACTTTTGCAAGCACACGAATGAAGGAATGTGGAGGGAAACTAGGTAATATGATAAAAAACAAAAAAAACTGGTGAAGAAGATGAAGTGTTGATATGGTGGAGGAAGGTTCAAAATATGATGATGATGCAAATAAGCATGAAAATTAGTGCAAAACTAAAAAGACCTACCAAATTACCTTCTAATGTCAATCGTCCAACACTCTTACCATCACACGTTTGTCCTTGAGCATGATCCCCAACAATAGCACCAAATTTGGTGTTGCTCTAGACAAGGATGATTACCAAATCAAGGAGCTCCACCTCCTTAATTTCCAATTCGTGAAGATGTACACAAAGATGAAGGTGAGAAGCACACTAGGTGTACACACACACATACACACACACATACACACAAGGTGAGAAGGATGATATTACGATCATGAATGAATGATGTACACAAAGATGAAGGTGAGAAGCACACTAGGTGTACACACACACATACACACACAAGGAATAGGTAGTGGAAGAAACAATGGAAGGACAAGTACTCCTATTCATAAGATCAATTACAAGAAACTTCTTACAATGCTCACACCTCAAACCATCTAACCCCAAAAATGAGCTTTCTAGCTCCATTTATATTTTTTGAGGAGTTTTGATTTATTTCACATCTAGTGTCTAGCATAGTTAAGAATTATGTTCTAAGTCACTTTTGAGGCATCAACCCGTCTCTAAAAAATGAGAAATATGGTACGTACATTCTATCTGAGGTTCTCAAGATTTAGGAGTCTCATCTTGCACAAACTGGAGCACTAATCTATAAAATTGGGGTTTTATAATACAAAGTTAGTGATAAAAATTATTGTTGGGAATCAAATTGATGTTTAATGATTCTTTGAATTGCACCAAATGTTGGAAAAATTATTGGAGGTCACCCTTTGGCCTTGCTCTAGCTCCTTTTTCATGCTTTCTTTGTGTTTGTGCCAGCTTCCTCTACCCCTTGGACCGTTAACAATGAGTTTGGAAGGAACCATGTGTACGGAATGATATTAGGTAGATCCTTCATGAGACAACTACAAATAATGCAAGACTGGGGTACCAAATCCTTGTACTTACATCAATTAGGGGTAATGATGAAACTCAATTTCAAAGACTACACATATAGAGATGTCCCATACCTACATTGGAATTTTCTCCACAAGACACAAGAGGATTTTGTATATGTCCCATCCTAGAACATCGGATCACTACAAGGCCCAGCCTATGCAACAATGGTTTTCTTAATGAAGAATTTGAGCATCATGGTTGGGAAAAAATATTAGCAACTGTGGACAAAGCAATGAATGAAGAACAATGGAACATCCATTGTGATGAGGACTACTATGACATATCCTTATACTGTGAACCTATAGAAGAGGATGACAAAGACCTAGAATCCATTGTAATGGATCCCTTTTAAGATTTAGAGGAAAATTACTTGCATCTAGTTGAAGCAAACCAACACAAGGCAAGTGTGTCTAAGAACAAAAGATTCCTAACCAATCAGATGATGGACTAAGAAAAGAAAAAGAAATATAAGAAGACACCACAATTGAAGGAAGAGGAATAATCATTGTTTGAGGCGATAGAGAACCTCAAGAAATATAAAATCAAGCATAGAAAAATCTTAGTGAGGATGTCAAAAACAAAAGCTCTCATGGGAGAAGCTTATGATAACAAAGAAGTGACCAATAAAATCGTAGTGATAGTTGAAGATCAAGAAGAATGATGTATGTACATGGAAGATTATCTCAATTCTAGTTTGGAAGAATATTGAACAAACCTTCTACATGAATAAAGAGATGTATCTTCTTGGACCTAAAAAGATTTGAATGGTATTGACCCAAAAATCTTCTCACATAGGATCCCTATGACACTCGAGGCAGAACTCACAAAATAGAAACCTTATATCTATAACAAAACTTATGCTGCTAAAATGAAAGAGGAAATTAATAGGTTGAAAGAAGTTGGATTCATTTACAAAATTGAGCATACAAAATGGGTATTCCCCATTGTGATTGTGCCCAAAAAGTTTAGTAAGTTATGTGTGTGTATTAATTTGAAAAAAATTGATGCATTCACCATCAAGGATAGTTATTTGCTTCCTATTACTAAACATTTATTGGAATGTGTAGTGGGCAAGGAAGTATATAGTTTCCTAAATAGAGTTTTGGGCTATGAACAATTGTCCATATCCCCAAAAGATCAACACAAGATGGATTTTGTCGCTAAATAGGGAAGCTATGTCTATGCCTTTTGTGTGATTCCATTTGGACTCACCAACACCCCTAGTCCTTTTCAATGGCTATTCTATGATGTATTTATGGACTCTCTATGAAAACTTTTAGAGTTCTATGTGGATGATTTATGCACACATTTTCACATAAGATAGAATTGCATACCAAAGTTGAGACAAATATTTGACAACTATAGAGAATACCGAGTGTATTTAAATTCAAAAAATGCATATTCATGCTAGTAGACAACTGAACTCGGAAAAAAGAAATTATACGATAATCAATTGCAAAGGATTAGGCATGATTTACATTGTGAAGAAATTTTGACATTATCTCTTGGCCAATGGGTTTAAGTTCTTTAAAAATCATCATGATTTACTATATTTGGTCAACAAACCCTGCAATATATGACAATTAGTAAGTTAGTTTTTCTTAGTAATGAAATATGATTTTAAGGTAGTGGTGAGGAAAGGGAAAACCCACCTATGGGTCGATCACTTCTCATGAACCACTTTAGGAGAACCACCACAAGGAGTGTGGGATGAACTTCTTGATTCCTACCTATCTGATGTAGAAGTGGTCCCTAAATGGGCAAAAATGCTAGTACCCATCTTGACTTTTGGAACCTTGAACAAGATTCTAAGTACCAATGAGAGAGAAGTCATAAGGTTATAAAATTATCAAATACTAGTAGGAAGTTAGGTTGCATTATTCATTATTCGACAATTCATTTATTCGTGAATAATTATGCAATTTTACGGCAAGCTTGTATTATTTGACCAAATTATTCGGTGCCATGTCAGCTTATTTGGACACACCCAAATAGTTTTTGCACGGGAATTCAATAGTTTTCAATCAAAAGTGCTTTCGATCGAAAATCTTTCTATCAAAAAATTTTCGATGGAAAAAAAATCGATCAAATAATATTTTATAAAAGAATAGAATTATACTCATTTTTCATAAAAGCTACTTTGTTCTTTATGAACTTAAAGTGTTATAGAGAGAACAAGGTATAAATTTTTGCTATATTAAATAATGTAAAGTATTTTGATTGTTTGACTCAACATTGATTCTTACTTCACAATAGTATATGTATGTGAATTTAAAATTTATTATGATTGATTCTTGCTCATTTTTCAAAAGCTACTTTGTTCTTTACGAACTTAAAGTGTCGTAGAGAGAACAAGGTATAAATTTTTGTTATAAACATTAAATAATTTAAACTATTGTGATTGTTTGACTCAATATTGATTCTTACTTCACAATAGTCTATGTAAATGTATGTGCATATGATTAGGAATTTAGAATCTATTGTGATTTTCTGATACAACATTGATTCTTACTTCACAATAGTATGTGTAAGTGTATGTGCATATGATTAGGAATTTAAAATCTATTGTGATACATTAAATGTTGGTGCAGACCAATCACCAATTGAAGTTTGGAAGACAAAAAGATGGAGATAATATCAAGTCTTGAAGCAAAGAAGGTGGTTACATTCACAGGATGAATGATATGTACACATATGTACATTAGTGAAGACATAGATCACTTATATTTTTGTCTAGTTATAAGCTTGTACATTTTTGCCTATAAATACTTTGGAAAAATGTCGGGGCATGAGAGGAGACAATAGGAGAGTATGAAAATAGTGCATTTGTAAGTTGTAAGACTCATTAGAGTTCATGGGAATGAGAAGAAGTCTCTCTCTCAACTCAATTCTAATTTTCTGAGGAATAGAAGAAAAGTTTGCGCCCGAAGTTTTTGTGTCTTCTCCTTATGTGGTAAAGCTTTTGTGGAATGCTTTTGTACAAGTCTAAGTCTAGAGTGTGATCAACCTCTGTACAAAATTTCAGCTTCCAATTGTAATCAGGTTAAGAGAATTGTGTGTAGGAACATTCATATGTAAAGAATGTTCACAGTCTCCTGAAACAGGCGCAGATTTTGAGTTTAATGAAATGAGTAGTGCTCAGTGCACAGTGTAAAGTTTTACACATATGATAGCTCAAAATCTAAGTTGAGAGATAAGCTATCTACAGTCAAAAGGATTTGATAAAACGGGTTCGACATTGTGAGAACTAAAGCTAAGAAGTTAGGGGTGTCCAAATCGACTTCTCAGAAATGCAGATTTAGACATAGGTAACTTGTGAAGTAGATTTCTCAAGATCTACTGAATCTTTTGGAGTGATTTGACTTGGAGGAGGTGCGCAACCTTTAGGCAACACCTTGTGCAAAGTTTCATAGAAAACGTTACACATTTACCCAGTCAATGAGAAAGATATATGCAGCAGACTTTCTGAGTAATTTACTTCTTCACAGTTTGTTCAAGAATTTGATATTTGGTCATTGATCTTTTAAATTGGTGAAGGTTTTGACTTACTCTTGATATAGAGGTGTTCTAAGTTCAAGAGTAGGTTGTTCTTTTGGAGATTAACACTCTCCATCACTGGTATCAGAGCAGGAAAACATCAAATTTGAGAAAAGGAGGATCCCGACTGCTGCAGTTGCAAAGAATTCAACATCTGAAGGATTTAAAGGTGAAAGCCTGAAGGAAAAGCTTGAGGAAGAGATCGTACGACATCAAGAAGGACAAAAGGAGTGTCATTCAAAGTAAAGGTAACCTTATACTTTATAAAGATTGAAGAATTCAGTACACAGGTAAAGGAAGGATGGGAGATTCTCTTCAGATAGAGAAATTGGATAGAGAGAACTATCCTGCATGGTCAATGAGGATGGAAGCTCATCTAATGAGCAAAGATTTGATAGCCTATATTACAGGAGAAGAAGAAAAGCCACAATTCAGAGATCCTAGTGTTCCAACTAGGGAAGAATTATCAGATTTGAAGAATTGGATGAAAAGAGATGCTCAAGCTAGGAGCATAATCTATATGGCGGTCAATGACTACTTGCTACCTCACATTAGAGGTCTTGAAAGTGCAAGTGAGATATGGAATGCTTTGGAGGAGCATTTCCAAAACACTACAAAGTCAAGAAAGGCATCTTTATGGGCAGAGTTTACTACTTTCAAGAAGAAGGCTTCACAATCAATATCTGATTATGTGACAAAGATGAAGGACATTGCAGATGCATTAGGAGCAGTGGATGAAGACATTGAAGAAGATAAATTGGTAAGGCAAATTCTCACAAGACTAAGAGGTGATGAGAAGTGGAAGCCTTTTATTTTATCTACAGAACTTTCATTGGATCATTTCAATCCTGATTTGAATCAATTGTTAGGACATATGCTAACTTTTGAGAATGATATCAAAGGAGATGTTGACAAGAGTGCAGGTCATGCAATGTATTCTAAAGACAAGAAGAAAACTAACAAAGGAAAGCAACAAGCAAATGAAGAAGAAGGCACAACTAGTCAAGCCAACTTCCTAAGAGGAAGAGGAGGTGGCAAAGGTAGAGGAAGAGGCGGGAGTAACAAAGATGGATCCAAAGCTTGCTGGATTTGTGGTAAGACAAATCATTTAGCTAATGATTGTTGGCATAACACTCAGAGTAATGGTGGATACAATCAGAACTATAATTCAAGAGGAAGAGGAGGCAAAAATCAAAGAGGTAATTTCAGAGGTAGAGGTAGTAGGGGTTACTTTGGAAGAAATGCAGGTAGAGGTTTCCAAAGTCAACAATATAACAATATCTACTACAATTATGCTTCAGATCAGAAGGGAGATTCAACATTGATAATGAATGCAACTTGTGAAAGGCAGAGTGAAGATCAAAGAGTCTTCTACATTGACTCAGGGTGTAGCAATCACCTGAGTGGTAATATAGCCTTGATGACTGATTTGGAGAATAAGGTATCTAATCATGTTGTTCAAACAGGTGACAACACAAAGCACAATGTGAAGTCAATTGGATCAGTGAAGGCCAAGGATGGTAGCACCTTATTGAGTAAGGTCTTGTATGTTCCTACAATTCCTAAGAATTTGATAAGTGTAGGACAAATTGTGGAAAAAGGTTATGAAGTAAAGTTCACTAATGAAGGAGTGTTTGTGGAAGACCCTAGCAATGGGTATAAACAAATTGTTTCAGGGAAGAAAGAAGGAAGATTTTTCACATTGAAGATTCAAGGTAATGTTGGTCATGCCTTGTTCACTTATGGAGGACATAAGATCTCTGAGTTAGATCTTTGGCACAAGAGACTTGGACATTTCAATGAAAGAGGTATTAAAGACATGATTAATAATGGTTCAGTGCTTGGATTGCCTAATGTTGTAGGTCAACATATGACATACAGATGTGAGGCATGTCAATTAGGTAAGGCTCATAAGCAACCCTATTCTAAGCATGGATTTATGTATTCAGAGAAACTTGAGTTGGTACACACAGATGTGTGGGGACCATCAAAGGATTTCAGTATCAATGGCTCAAGGTATTATGTGATTTATGTTGATGATGCTACCAGATGGATCACTATCTATGTGATCAAAGATAAATCAGAAGTATTCAATACATTCAAACATTATCATGTGTATGCAGAGAGAATTACAGGACATAAATTGAAAAGACTAAGGTCAGATGGAGGGGGAGAGTATTTCTCTAATGAGTTCAATGATTACTTGTGGAATGCAGGTATAAAAAGAGAAGTTACTTGCAGGTACTCTCCTCAACAAAATGGTGTAGCAGAAAGGAGGAATAGGACTCTTGTTGAGTTTGCAAGGTCCATGATGAAGGAGAAAAATTGCCCAAATTATTTGTGGGTTGAGGCTGTAAATACAGCTACTTATTTGGTTGATAGGCTACCATGTAAAGCCTTGCAGGGTATGACACCTTATGAGGCATGGTGGGGTAAGAGACCTACACTAGACCATTGCAAAGTATTTGGATGTTTGGCCTATGCATATGTGCCATCACAATTAAGGCACAAATTGGAACCTAAAGCTGAAAAATATGTGTTTATTGGTTATGATGATAAGCAGATGGGATATAGGTTGTGGAGTCCATCCACAAAACATTTTCTTGTATCAAAAGATGTTACATTTGATGAGCAAGGTACTTGGTATGCAGGTACTATCAATATTAATACAGATGATGAAGAAATTGTGAGCCAAAGAAAAGGTAAATCAAAGATTCAGATATTTGATGAACAAGAGAATCATGAAGTGCAGGTTGAAGTGGAAGAAACACCAAGATTTGATCTTGAATGTGAAGAACCAGAAACCTCAAGAAGTGGAGAACTTAGGAGGTCTACAAGGAACAAATGGCAACCTACAAGGTATAGCTATGATACTTCATTCTTGACTACTAAGGATTATGCTTACATGGTTAAAGCACATGAAGACCCCTCTACATATGAAGAGGCAAAAGGTAAAGAGATTTGGGAAAAAGCTATGCAGGAAGAATATGATGCATTAATGGAGAATCAAACATGGGATTTAGTTCCAAAACCAAATAGTCAGAAGATCATTGGTTGTAAGTGGGTCTATAAGACAAAGAGATTTGCAGATGGAAGTGTGTCTAGGTACAAAGCTAGACTTGTTGTTAAAGGTTTTGCTCAGACATATGGTATTGACTATGATGAGACTTATAGTCCAGTGGCAAAGATGACAACTATTAGAACACTCATAGCAATTGCTGCATGCAAAGGTTGGAAATTGTGTCAATTAGATGTGAAGAATGCTTTTTTGAATGGCTATATTTCAGATGATGTTTTCATGGAGCAACCTCAAGGATTCAGAGATGGAAGATATCCAGATTATGTGTGTAAGCTCAAGAGAGCTTTATATGGCTTGAAGCAGGCCCCAAGGGCATGGAACTATAGGCTTGTAAAGTTCTTAAAGGAACTTGGATTTCAAGTATCAAAAGCAGATAGTAGCTTGCTTGTTAAAGCAAGTGATGATGGGTTCATTTACATATGTATATATGTTGATGATATAACTCTTACAGGTACAGATGAGAAAGGCATACAAAGCCTAAAGAAGCAAATGGAGAAAGAGTTCAAAATCAGTGACTTGGGAGATTTGTCATACTTCTTGGGCATGGAAATTTCATACACTCAACATGGAGTGTATGTGACTCAAGAAAGGTATTTGAAGAATTTGTTAACAAAGTTTAAGATGAATGATTGCAGAGTAGCACCTACTCCAATGGAGGTGAATCACAAATTAAGCAGATTTGGAGGTGAAGAGTTCAAGGACATGAAGCAATATCAGAGTTTGGTTGGTAGTCTTATCTATGCTACATTAACTAGGCCTGATTTATCATATGCAGTTGGTGTGTTGTCTCAATTCATGCATTGTCCTAGGAAAGAGCATTGGATTGCAGGTCAAAGAGTGTTGAGGTACATTAAGGGAACACTCAAAGAGGGTTTGTATTATGGTTTTACATCAGATACAAATATCAAAATATATAGTGATGCAGATTGGGCAGGTAATCCAGATGATAGAAGGTCAACCTATGGATACATGTGTTATGTGGGAGATAAGTTAATCTCTTGGTGCTCAAAGAAGCAACATACAGTTGCTTTGTCATCTATAGAAGAAGAGTACAAAGGCATGGTTGAAGCTGCAAAAGAAGTGATATGGCTTAAGACTCTCATGAAGAGTTTTGACACTATACAGAGCATACCTATCATTTATGGTGATAACATGAGTTCATTATATCTAGCTGCTAATCCTGTTTTTCATGCCAGGACCAAACACATTGAGATACAATATCACTTTCTAAGAGAGTAGGTGATGGATAAGGAGATTGAAGTTATACATACTTCAACAAAAGATCAGATAGCTGATATGCTTACAAAAAGTTTAGATGGACCAAAGTTACAGAAGTTCAAAGACATGGCATGCATAAAGAAGATAAGAGAAACCTCAATTGATGATTGAGGGGGAGCTGTTGGTGCAGACCAATCACCAATTGAAGTTTGGAAGACAAAAAGATGGAGATAATATCAAGTCTTGAAGCAAAGAAGGTGGTTACATTCACAGGATGAATGATATGTACACATATGTACATTAGTGAAGACATAGATCACTTATATTTTTGTATAGTTATAAGCTTGTACATTTTTGCCTATAAATACTTTGGAAAAATGTCGGGGCATGAGAGGAGACAATAGGAGAGTATGAAAATAGTGCATTTGTAAGTTGTAAGACTCATTAGAGTTCATGGGAATGAGAAGAAGTCTCTCTCTCAACTCAATTCTGATTTTCTGAGGAATAGAAGAAAAGTTTGCGCCCGAAGTTTTTGTGTCTTCTCCTTATGTGGTAAAGCTTTTGTGGAATGCTTTTGTACAAGTCTAAGTCTAGAGTTGATCAACCTCTGTACAACATTTCAGCTTCCAATTGTAATCAGGTTAAGAGAATTGTGTGTAGGAACATTCATATGTAAAGAATGTTCACAGTCTCCTGAAACAGGCGCAAATTTCGAGTTTAATGAAATGAGTAGTGCTCAGTGCACAGTGTAAAGTTTTACACATATGATAGCTCAAAATCTAAGTTGAGAGATAAGCTATCTACAGTCAAAAGGATTTGATAAAACGGGTTCGACATTGTGAGAACTAAAGCTAAGAAGTTAGGGGTGTCCAAATCGACTTCTCAGAAATGCAGATTTAGACATAGGTAACTTGTGAAGTAGATTTCTCAAGATCTACTGAATCTTTTGGAGTGATTTGACTTGGAGGAGGTGCACAATCTTTAGGCAACACCTTGTGCATAGTTTCATAGAAAACTTTACACATTTACCCAGTCAATGAGAAAGATATATGCAGCAGACTTTCTGAGTAATTTCCTTCTTCACAGTTTGTTCAAGAATTTGATATTTGGTCATTGATCTTTTAAATTGGTGAAGGTTTTGACTTACTCTTGATATAGAGGTGCTCTAAGTTCAAGAGTAGGTTGTTCTTTTGGAGATTAACACTCTCCATCATTAAATTTATTATTGAACGATGTAGGTAGATTATGTTGGAGATAGACATCTGTGGAAGCACGCGAACAGCACAAGGAAGGAAGCTTTGGGCTTACTTCCTTTTGTGGAAATCACTCCACAAAAGGAAGTAAGCCCAAAGCTTTGTGGAAAGCTTCAAACTTCTCCCTGGGCAGAGCCTTCGTGAAAGGGTCTGCAATGTTCTCCTGCGTGGGCACATATGCCAAGCTAATCTCCCCAGCAGAGAACCTCTCCATGACATAGTGATAATGCACCTCAATGTGCTTAGTGCGAGCATGGAACACAGGGTTCCTCGCAACTGCCAATGCACTCTGACTGTCAGTGAAGATGGTGGTGGAGAAATTCTGACCAACACCCAAATCATCCATAAGGCGTCTGAGCCACACACACTCAATAGTAGCTGTGAAAGTTGCCCTATACTCAACTTCACAACTGGAAGTGGCCACAGTAGGCTGCTTCTTGCTCAACCAAGATATACATGAGCTACCAAGCATGAAGCAAAAGCCACTAGTGGACACACGAGTGTCATAGCAACCAGCCACATAAAGACCAAGTACCATTCTTCATTATTGCATCATATTCAGATTGCATAGCAGCCATCCAATTTTTTGAATTTTGTGCTTCATCAAACAAAACAGGCTCATTCTCATCACAGAGACTAGATGCAGCCATAGCATAGCAATTTGATGCAAAAAGGCACTATGAGAGCCTGAACGAGTATGATATGACAGAGGTGCATCTAATTTGCTATCACGCAAAGTCTGCACCAGCCATTTTGGCATAGTTTTTGCCTGCTCAATATCAGCTCTCTCGTCAACTAGTGCATCATGTAAATCTGCATCAGAAATGGAATGATCTGCATCATCACATGAAACCTGCAAAGGCTGAGAAGTTGCCTCATTAGGAACAGCACTAAACTGTCCACTTGTAAAAAGAGGCAGCAAAGTATCATACATGTGTTTCGAGCTAACAGATGTCTCCTTAGTACATGAAAGCAATGGCTGAATAGCATCTTCCACAAAAACAACATCACAACTAACCAGAATGTGTTTACTCTATGGATGATACAGACGATAGCCTTTACTTTCAGAACTGTACCCAAAAAAAATACATTTTACTGCTTTATCATCCAATTTTGTGTGATGTTGTTCAGGCACTAATGCATATGCCAAACAACCAAAAACACGCAGATGAGCAACAGATGGCTTGCGATCATGCCAAGCCTCATATGGAGTAATAGACTGCAGTGCTTTAGTGAGACACCTATTAAGTACATATGATGCACACATGACAGCCTCAAGCCAGAAACTATGTGGTAAAGCCTGACTCTTGACCATACACCTCGCCATCTCCATGAGTGACCTGTTCTTTTGTTCAGCAACTCCATTCTATTGAGGTGTATATGACACTATACACTGGTGTTTTATCCCACGTTCAACTAGAAACGCATTAAAATCAGAAGACATATATTTCCCCCTTCGATTAGAACGGAGGGTGCCCATTTTACATGCTGACAGATTTTCAGCCAAAAGTAAAAACTGTTTGAAGCACATGAACACTTCGGACTTTGCCTTCAATGGATATACCCATGCATGCCTGGAAAAATCATCGATGAAAGTCATGAAGTAAAGATAATTCCCAAAAGAAGGTATCTGCATAGGACCACAGACATCACTATGTACAAGCTGCAATTTCTGAGCAGCCCGAACTGAACCATCTTTTGGAAAGGATGAACGCTGCATTTTTCCCAAAATACAGCCTTCACAAACATGTTTTCCAGGTGCCTCAAGTTTGGGCAAAGAGGACACCATTTCAGATTTCTGCAGGCATAGCAAACTAGCAAAATTCAGATGACCAAAGCGTGCATGCCAAAGCTTTGCATCTGACATAGCCTGAGAATCATTTACTGCACATGCCAAATCATTTACAGATCTTTCATAGTCTATGAGCTTATACAACCCACGACATAAAATGCCAGAAGCAATAATCACATCGCCATTTGACAGATCATGAACTGTACACCTGTCATCAACAAATTTCACAACCAAGCCAATCTTGGCTAATGCAGAAACTGATAACAGGTTCTTCTTGATCCCTGGCACAAATAAAGCATATGACAAAGTGAAAGAACTACCATCAGCAGTAGTCAAAATGATCTTACCAACTCCCATAACAGGATAAGAGGAGTTGTTGGCGCATGTAACAGTATTCCCTGTAGGGGCAGGCTCGAGTGAAGAGAAGAAACTACACTCCGAGGTAATATGTTTGGTCGCCCCACTATCAAAATACCAAACATCTGAGTCTACTGCACACATGCACTGCTCATGAGAAGATGGGTCAAAACTGCAGACAGTAGGAAACGCCCATTCCTCTTCCTGCACAAGATTAGCAGACTCTGTTTTTGGTGTAGAGGCCTCTGCAACAACCATTCCAGCCTCTTTCTTCTTTGCCTCTTTAGCAACCAGTTTTGGACAGCTCTTTATGATATGATCATTCCCTTTAGAGTACTTACAAAACAATTTCTGCTTTTCTGATTTCTTCTCATCTTTATCTTCCTTCTTCGAATATGCAGAATTAGCAGATTTCTGCTTACTAGTTGAAGAGCTCCATTTTCCTTTTCCCTTCTGACTAGTCAGGAAAGCTTGATCTACAACTCGCATAATGGACCTGTTCTGCCTGGACTGATCTTCCTGCGACAGAACAGAGACTAACTCCTCAAATGGTAAGGCATTCGGATTGCCTTTCATCATCAACCGAAGAGTAGAAGCAAAACTCTGATATGAATCAGGAAGACCATTCAGAACGGTCTGCACAAGTGAGCTATCTGGTATAACCTCATCAGCAGAAATCAACTGTTCCTTCAAATCTTTGATCTTCGTTAGGAAACTGTCCATAGAATCACCTTCATTCATGTGCTCACTCTCCAACTGTTTTCGGAGGTAAGCAACACGAGCCTCATTCCCAGCTTGGTACAATGTGGTAAGTGTATCCCAAGCATCCTTAGCTGTTCTACAAGAGCGAATGTGAGGAATAATAGCACGTTTGACAGACAAAGCTATCAATGCATGTGCCTGGGCATCTCTGCCATCCCAGCAAATCTGCTCTGCAGTAGGTGCAGCAGAAACCGTAGCACGAACAAGAATATGCAGAATATCATCATCTTTGACACCTTCTACATCAGCTTCAGTACCTACAGTTGTAACAGTTGCAGGTGTGATAGGATGTTTTTCAACACCCTGTACAATGTTCCACAGTCCTTTTGTAACCAATACATGTCACATCATATAAGCCCACAATGGGTAGTTGGTACCATCCAACTTATCCTCAACAACCAACATACGGAATACATCACTGCTTTCAGCCATGGCCAGTGACTAAAATACCTTGATGCAAAAAATTGATTGTACCTCAAAAAGTTGAACAGAACTGCCCAGACAAATTCTGCTAGACCTGTAGTAGATTTTGAGACGCTTATACTGGCGAATAGAAACTAGTATATACCTTCGGCACAAAAAGACGAAATAGCCTGCACAAGCACTACGATAGTGCGCTCAGAGGCCGAAACGAGCTCAGATCGCAATTTCCGCACCACATAGCGAAGCTGTTTTGATCTCGAAAACATGTTGAGTATGCTCACCAAAATTCGTGCGATTTCAAAACAAAGAAATCGCTTCAATGTATCACATGCTAATGATTTGGTATATGTGTTTTGTAATATGCATTTGTTACATGGTCCAACCAAGATAGCTTCTACAGTAGCACAACAAAATTTTGGAGAATTTCAAACTCATGAAAGTTTAACAAATGATTCATGAACTGATCATGATTTAGATGTAGATAGATCACAATGATGGTTCAGACATGGAAGAAATAGATGACATGGTACCTGTCATAGATGATGATATTCAAAATGAAGAAAATGATGTACTATGAATACTATGATTATATTCAATTGCAAAATCGATGCTTTTATAATAGCCATGTCTTTGATTACAAAAAAATCTTGCCTATTTAGTGTTTTCTTGATTCAATAACTCATCCGCAATAAACAGATCAAAAGATGATGATGCCTCTGAGAGTCTTCCATATTTTCTCTCATCTGCATCCACAAAAAGTTGTAAATTTTTCACTTGATTTTCTAGATCATCAATCCTCTTTTGTTGATCATCTATTGTTCTTTGTAATGCAGGAATTGCTAATCCTTCATTGTATAATTCTTCTCCTTGTGATGACAAATCATGTATAAGATTATGTTCTTCAGGTAGCAAAATATAGGGCCTCTTTCGAGGAAGAGGGCCTTTGTTTCCTTGATTACAAAATTCTGCTCGATTTTGAGGACGACCCAAACTGATACCTGCATTCTTCGAACGAGCGTCCCAATCTACACGTCGATGAAGAATATCTTGTAAATTCTAGAGGTAATCAATCTTCTGCCCTTTGCACAGAAAAAAATAATAGTAAAGATAAAGGCAAGGGTGAAAGGAATGAAGAAGAGGCAAGTACCTCTCAAGTGAATTTCACAGGTAGAGGAAGAGGTACTAGAGGAAGGGGCAGAGGAGGAAAGCAAGGCAGGGGGAGGCCATACACCTCTCCACCTTGCAACATTTGTGGATTGACCAATCATACTACAGATGAGTGCTTCAAGAACACAAAGATTTAGAGAGGAAGAGGCTTGCACAAAGGAGGTTATGGACAATCCAGAGGCAAGTTCAATAATGGAGGAAACAACTACCATCACAATTACAACCAAGGCTACAACAACAACTATCAAGGAGGTTTCAGAGGTACAAGAGACTACAACAACTATACAGATGATCAAGAGGATTCCCTACTACTCATGAATATGACAGCCAAGCAAGGCAAAAATGATGAGTACCTATTCTATACTGATTGTGGTTGGTCCAATCATGCGGCTCGAAATGTAGCATTGTTATCTGATCTTGAAGAACCTAATTTAGGGAAGCATGAAGTCTAGATAGATGATGACACTAGGCACTCAGTTAAGAAGATTGGAAATGTTAAAGCATCGGATGGTAACATGAACCTCTCAAGTAAAGTATTATATGTGCCAGCAATAACAAAAAACCTAATCAGTGTTGGGCAGATTGTTGAGAAGGGCTTCAAGGTTAGATTCACAAGGCATGGAGCATATGTGGAGGACCCTCAACAAGGCTTCAAGAGGATTGCAAGAGGTGAGAAATTTGGTAGAATTTTTATATTTGAAATTGAAGATACAAGGAATATTGCTCTCTTCAATTACAAACATCAAACCCTATCTGAATTGGAGATATGGCACAAGAGACTAGGTCATATAGGTGAAAGGACACTAAAGGAAATATGCAAGGATGAAAGTGTGCTTGGCATTCCAAATGTGTCCAAGCAACACATGTTTTACAAATGTGGAGCATGCCAATTTGGCAAATCACACAAGCAACAATTCAATAGAAGAGGATACATGTATGAAGACTACGTGGAGCTTGTACACACAAATGTGTGGGGTCCTAGCAGAGAGCCATCAATCTCAGGGTCAAGGTACTATGTTTCATTCATAGATGACTATAGTAGATGGACAATACTTTAGTTTATGAAGGATAAAGAAGAAGTCTTCACTTGTTTCAAGAAGTATTTGGTTGGTTGAGAATCAAATAGGTAGAAGCTTGAAGAGGCTTAGATCTGATGGAGGTGGTGAGTATTTCTCACATGAATTTGACTCATTCTTGTAGGATAGAGGCATAAAGAGAGAGATTACAAGGTACACTCCTAAATATAATGGAGTAGTAGAAAGAAGAAATAGAATAATAATAGAGGCTAAAAGATCAATGTTGAATGAAAAGAAACTTCCAAATTACTTATGGGGAGAGGTTGTTTCCATAGCCACATACCTAATTAGTAGGCTCCCATCCAAGTCCCTTGATGGAATGACACCTTATGAGGCATGGAATGGTAGGAGACCTTCCCTAGATCATTGTAAAATTTTTGGGTGCATTGCTTATGCACATATACCCTCACAGATTAGAGGAAATCTTGATCCAAAGGCTAAAAGATGCATATTCATTGGCTATGACCAAAATCAGAAAAGTTACAAGCTGTATAATCCCACTAACAAAGGATTTACAATTAGTAGGGATGTGGTGTTTGATGAAAATAACTCCTGGTTTGAAGATGATTGCAGGAAAATAAAGCTACCCTATGACTTGGAAAATGATTTTCCAACTCTGACTCAAGAAGAACCACAAATATCAGAAGATGTCAACTCAGAAGATGAAGAACAGATTGATTTCAAAGCTTGGAAGTCCAAGGGCAAGAAAAAATTCAAACATCTGGAAGACATTCCAGAGTCATCCAATCAAGAACTTAGAAGATCTCGAAGGGAGAGCAAGAAAACCATAAGGTATGGCTATGACACATCACTAGTCACCAAGCATTCTATATACATGGCTAAAGAATCTATGTCAGAGGAGCCTGCTTCATTTCAAGAAGCCAATAAGAAGGAATAATGGAGAGAAGCTATGCAGGAGGAAATTGAAGCACTTGACAAGCACAACACTTGGGATTTGGTTCCAAAGAAACCATGCATGAAGGTAATAGGATCTAGATGGATTTACAAAGTAAAGAAGAATTCAGATGGTTCAATCAACAGGTATAAAGCAAGGCTAGTAGTAGCGGGGTTTGCTCAAACCCATGGAATGGATTATGAGGAGACCTTCTCGTCTTTGGCTAAGATGCCAACAATTAGAGTTTTAGTAAGTATTGCTGCTTCAAAGAATTGGAACTTGGATTAGTTAGATGTTAAAAATGCATTCCTTAATGGATGGATCTCTAAAGAGGTCTACATGCCTCAACCACTATGATATGAAGACAAGGACAAACTTGATTTTTTATGTAAATTGAGGAAGGCATTGTATGGATTAAAGCAAGCTCCTAAAGCTTGGAACCATAGGCTTGTCACGTACTTGCAGGACCAAGGCTTTGTTGTAAGCAAAGCAACTTCTTCATTATTTATTAAGAAGAATAAGACTATCTACCTATGTGTTTATGTAGATGACATTATCATTATAGGTGATGATGCCAATGGCATCCAGAAGATCAAATTTCAGATGAAAGAAGAATTCAAGATCAATGATCTTGGATTAATTACATATTTTCTTGGCTTAGAGATTGTATATTAAGAATCTAGTGTTTTTATTACCCAAAGGAAGTACATTCATGATATGCTTGTTAAGTTCAAGATGGAGAATGCAAAAATTGCACGTACACCTATGGAATTGAATCACAAACGTAGTTCTCATGAGGGAGAACTACTTGAAGACATTATAGGTTATCAAGGGCTTGTTGGGAGTCTCAATTATGCAACCCTAACAAGAGTGGACATATGCTATGGAATAAGTACATTAAGTCACTTTATGCATACACCAAGAAGACCTCACATGAAAGCTGCCAAGAGGATCTTAAAATATCGAAAGGGTACCATAAATGAAGGGCTATTTTATCCATTCACATCTGACTTGGATATCAAGTTGTATTCTGATGCAGATTGGGCTAGCTCAAAAGATGATAAGAGGATCACTTCTGGCTACTTATCTTTTGCAAGTTCAAAGTTGATTTCATGGTCATCAAAGAAACAACTAAATGTGGCATTATCATCAACTACAAAAAATATAGAGGTCTAGCAAATGCAACACAAGAAGCAATGTGGTTAAACCTACTCTACTCAGAGTTGGGGATACATACCTACACTCCAATGATCTTTGGAGACAACACTAGCTCACTTCATTTGGTTGCTAATCCTATATATCATGCAAGGACTAAGCACATTGAAGGGCATTATCATTATGTGAGAGAGAAGCTACTTAGCAAGGACATACAATTGTCCTATGTATCAACCAATTTTCATTGTGCAGATATGCTAACAAAATCTTTGGATGGAACTAAGATAAACAGGTTCAAGCTGATGATTGTATTGCAGGACATTAAAGAAGATTGAAGACCAAGCATATTAGGCTTGAGGGGTAGTTTTTGGTGCAATTTACTCCAAGCCTAAGTGCTTGATCATTAATCCAAAGGATGATATATATTCATGTGTTAGCACATGCACAACCTCTTGTAAATGTTTGATTTTTACTCCTTGTAAAAGTGCATAGAAGGAATCACTTCTAATTACGAGTTGCTAGGAAGAATCTTTTCATGAATTCCGAAAATTTGATGACTTATTTTTTATTAATCTACTTGCAAAACTCGTGGATGATCCCTCTTGTATGTTTAAGACTTGGTTTTCGACATGCATGTAGTCAAGGCAATATCATCAAGGAGAACAAATGGTGCCTTTATACGTCCATTCTATAGTTGTAGATGCATCCTTGTGGGTCGTAAGTTGACTATCCCATTTTTCCCATAATGTTTAGGTAGCAATGGCTACTCTTATAGTTGATTGTACAATTTCCTTCCTAGTCACTCCATTATATTTTATGGGTAAAAGAATATTCACCTCATCTCATTCACTATAATCTCCAAATTACTCAAGAAGAATCTCATGCAAGTGTGACTCTATATCCATTATTTATCATTTGGAACTATGGTCTAGCTTGAAATAATTGGTCATCTTGCATCCAAAAGAATCTTTATAGTCTCCCACATATTGCAGTGGATATTGTGAGTGTGTTTCCACATCATGAAGAGGTAAGTCACTCTTCATTGATTCATCTCATGTTTGAAACTATGAGAAGGGAGGTTTGTGTTTTGCATGGGCCTCCTTCTACCACTTGGGCTCTAATCTTTACTTCCATAGTTCACCTTCCCAAGAATCATCCGCTTCCAATACAAACAATGGCCTCCTGAGATAGGGTTTTATGAGTTTTGATGGTTTCCAATTTTATTGTAGCCTTTTGAGGTTTAAGGACTAGCACTTTTTTTTGGTGTGCTTGCACAACCTTTTGATGCTCTTCCACAACTTTCTAAATTGTTCGTTTGGAATGCCTATGGGAAAAACAATGTTAGGAATGTCTCCAGCAACTTTCGATGACTTTTATCATTTGTTGGCACAGAGATAATTACTTTTTTGATTCACCTTGTGGGCAACATTTGTCATGATGTTCAACTATTGTTCAAGCTCTTACTCTGTCATTATAAGTTCCCAATAATCCTTCTAACTCAACCATCAAAGGGGAAGCAAGGAAAAATCTAGGTTGAGTCCATGGATTTCCTTGAAAAATACCAATCTTCAAAGTTCACTCTAGGACTTGGATCCATGTCCTCAAATCTGATCTACTTCCTTTTATCTTGGTACCATAGGTTCTTTCACTCACAAAAACCTTTATTCAAGAGTCTTTGAGCTCTTTGGAGCTTCTCATGATCCACCCTCAAGATACTCGTGATAGGGAACCAATTAGAGTCATTGTGTTAGATCCCAATAACCTAGTTCCAATCGTTATTGATGGTGCAAAAAGGTTTCCTTTGGTTCCAACCTTTCCATAGGGAGCAAACAAGATTGGAACCCCTAGGAACAACAAAAAATGATAATAAAAGTGCAATGAGATCAAGACCTTTTTACCTAGAGATCTCGACAAGGGAAAGCCTTCCACTATTTCTTAAAATCATCTTGTTCCAAGAAGAATCCTCATTACTCCAAGCTTTAATCATCCATTTTGCCACCATCTCGTAGGCCATGGCTTCCACATCCAAAATGCCCAAACCACCTATCTATTTCAAGCTTGAGCATATTTCACGTTTAATCTTTGGAGCTCCTCTTTTGTTGTGATCCCCCATCCAAAGGAAACTTTATAGTTCTTTTTGAACTTTAGCACCTTCTTGTTTCTCGGTCTCCAACATGCCAAGAAATAGATGGTAGAAGGGATGAGAAATCTGCTAATCACCATAGCATGCGTAGCCACATTAAGATGCATATCCTTTGAATACTGCAGCTTGTTGTCTAATTTGGCAAGAACCCAATCCCATCACTGACCCATGGAAATCCCAAATCGAATTGGAATGCCAAGCAGAAATAAGACTTGACCACAAGAAAGCTCTTGACAACCTTTAATCTAGAGAAATTGCAAGGGAGGGCCCATGAAGGCACCCGTATGACCTCTTTGAGTGGTTGATTCTCGATATACAAGCCTCATAAAAATTATCAAGGTAGTTCCAAAATCTAGAGACGCATTTGGTCTCTTTATGTAGACGCATTTGGTGTCTTTATGTAGAAACACATTGGTGTTATTTGAAAAGAGTCTGAGAATCATAGGATCTTGAGTATGGGGGAATGAGAGGCCTTGTATATTTCCCAATGAAACTTGATTGTGAACGAGGAAATTGAGCACATCAACCGAAATAGCAAACAATAGTGGGGCCGATGGGAAACCTTTCTCATTGGAATGCTTAACAAAAGAATTTGGGGAGAGGTGGTTGTTAATGTTGATCCAAGCATAAGCATTCTCCATGTGTGTGGTTAAAATTTTGATAAACTTGGGGTCGCAACCAAGATCCTTGATGGATTGGAGGATAAATTCTCACTCCAGTCTATTATATGCTTTGTCAAATTCTACCTTTAGGAAGAGAATGCCTTTTATTGACTCCTTCCCATAATACATGCCCTTCCAAACGTCAATGATTGCTTCATGAATGGACCTTCCTTTGTTGAATCCTTTCTAATATTCATTGAACCATGATCGAACATGACCTACAATGCGATTGGCAAGAAGCTTGGGAAAATCTTTTTAGCCAGTTTGGAGTATGGTGATGGGGCTCCATTTTTCAGTTCTATACTTATTGTTGTCTTTTTTTTGTGCGTGATCTTGATTAGTCTTTCATTCAAACACTTCAAAAGCACACCAAAATTGGTTTCTTCATACCAAATTGAGCACAAGGGTCCACCAAAACTTCTTTGAATGTCTTGAAGAACTCATTAGTGAGGCTATCAAGCCTCCGTGTTTTACCTTTAGGGAGGCACTCAATCGCTTCAAGAATCCCCTATCTAGACATGGGGAAATGAAGAAACTTGAGAGCATCTTGCAAAATTTTCCTAGATCTAACCCTCAAGATGGTGGACATGCATGTAGCTCAGTGATGAGTAGCACCTACTTTAATCTCAATCCGGGAAGACATGAGGATGGTATGAAGACCTCGAACAAGTGATGGCACAAGTGTATGAGTGAGAAGCACACAAACATGCACATACGTACACACACACACACGCGCACAAGGCAAGAACAAAGAGAGAGACAATGGAGTACTTCTATTGCAAAAGAGTTCTCATACAAGTTCAAATCTACAACAAGCTAACCTCAAAAATGAGCTCTCTAGCTCTTTGTATAGTTTTTGACTAGCTTTGGTCTTGTCCAGACCTAGTGTCCAGCCTAGTTAAAAATTAGGTTCTAAGACTATTTTGGAGGCTCAAACGAGCTCTGAAAATTATGAAAATTGGTGCATAAGTACTACTAATTCTCCTCAAGCTCGAGGACTCATCGGCTTGTACAAAATGGAGTAGGAATAATCAAAAATGATATTTACAATGGTGTGAAGTGACTAAAATCACTATTTGGGAAATATTAATTCATGAAAAATGATAGGCCTATTTGTCATATCTCCGTTGATTGATTTGCCTACTTGGCCCTTCTCTTTGCTCTGATTCTCTTCATTGGCTTCCTTGTCTCGTAAGTCGTTGACTTCCCTGACCACTGCCAACACTCCCCCCTTCTCTCGCATCTGTCGTCTCTGACAGACCCTTGTTGAGCGGACCGTTGGACGTAGTATTCCACGACATCTGTCGCCAAGTGGTGCTCTGCTAATCTCAGCCCTTTGGCCAAATCGGTAAGTAGGGCATCCTAGTCTACTAGCCCAAATACCTTTGGATGTGGCATGCGTAGCTTCTCTGAGTGTAGATCCTGTTCTACAGCAAATAAATGTAATAGATGAGATGGTCTGGGTATGAATATCTCTTAATGATATTTCGAGAACCCTGTGATAAACATTTCTTCAAACGTTTGTTTGAAGCAGGCTGGGAGATATTTGATACGAGCATGCCACACATACACAACATTGATGGATGAGGTGGTGCTCATATCATAGACGAGGTCTTGGTTGCCTTCATTGAATCCTAGGGCCAAAAGGTGAGGTTCTTTGACATTATTAAAGGTTCGGAATGTGACTAGCATTAGCTCAAATATTTTGAGGCACATCTGTGCCATGATGTCTGGTACATTCTTGAATCTGATTCCCCAATGTCGAATGGTTGAAATCATGTATGCGACCATGGGTTGGCCACGAGGTGGTGCCAAATATACATAGTTCAGCCATTTGTCACACCCTTTGACGGTCTTCACAGTTTTGGTGTACTCGGGCCATGATCTGCGTTGAAACACAGGGCAGTAGCAGGGGTTATACTTGATGTATAAGGGCATATTATTCCACGTGCGCACCATTTTGGGCTATGCTTCGAGTAGGCGTATTCTCCATGTAGGTTGAAATATGTTGCCATGTGTTGCACTTTCAGGAATGTCGTCTGGTGCAAATTGTGTTGCCAAGGTTGGCTCTTTTGTGATGCACTGTTTTATCTCAGCATTATAATCTGCCAATAATACATAAAATGGAACATACAAATCATCTAAAGTGCCAATCCATCAATGATGGGATACGTTTTTGAAGTAATCCGATTTGATGACAACCTCTTCCACTCGAGACATGGACTGTATCTGCATTGCTACTCTATCATCATGGGTTGGACCTACCTTTTCTAATCTTTGCATCCATTCTGGAGCTTCAATCTCAAATGTATCCATTCATTCCTCTGTTTGTTTACCTCCTGATATAGGCATGGGTACATAAGGGTCCTCAAAAGTCTCCTCGACTTCAATTTGAACTAGGTCCTCCGGCTCCGGCTCCACCAGGGGAGAAGGTTGACGCTCATATTGGAGAATTATATTATGTAGCTCTGCCAGTTGTGCTCTCAGTTCTCCTACCTCTTCGGATGTGTCAGCTGTGGTTGCCACCTCTGGTGGTGGCTCTCGTTGAGTGGCTAATTGCTTCTGTAATTCATCATGCTTTGTTTCTAAGGTAGCATGTGCCTCTAGTAGGTCAGCATGTGTGTCCAAAATGATCTGCATGTTGTCAGATGGTATGGCTTTGAAACGGTCTGGGTCGATCTCTTTGGGGGATCCTTCCATCACTGCTTCTGGGTTCTCTTCATTCTGTTGCTGGAGTCTTTTATTTTCTTCTAGTTCTGCGGACATGTGTTTCCTTAATAATGCAAGGTTGCAGCAGGTTTTGAGGTTTTCTGCTTGCTGGGCACGTAGTATTTCTTCAAGGTGTTGCACCTCTGAATCTGGCTTGGAGGGATTGGCCACTTATTTGTCATGTTGTCTCTGCAAGGTATCACACTGTTGTTGTAGTAGCCTCTTATCCTTTTCCAAGTTGATGAATCGTTCTTGTAGAGCTTCATGAGTTCTGAACAAGCTCGTATGTTGAGCATCTAAATGTCGGTAATGTTGTAATTGAGACATACATTGATACAAAGTATTGAATACATTATTGACAGGAGTGGATGTTGGGAAGGTGTTGAATGCAGGAGGGTAGGGAAAAGGGAAAGGGAGTGTGTATGCTATGCTTGAGAATGGTGAAGTGGGTGGTGGGGAAATGGGAGATTGTGGGAATATGGGGGGAGGGAGAGGTGTAGAAGTGGGTGATATGTCCATGAGGTCATGTGTGGATGCGGTCGTGGGAGTTATTGTGTACATGGGAATGGTAGGTGTGGTGATGTTCGTGAAGGTGTATAATGGTGTGTGCAGTTATGCATATGAGCCACCGAGAAGTGTGACAGGGGGAATGGGATTTTCGATGACTACAGTTAGAATTACAGTGTCCGTGGTGGCAGTTACAATAGTGGTGGTGTCAAGTTGTGCGGATTGTGATGGTTGACTCACAGTTTGTGCTTCACTAAGGGAAGTGGAGATTGTGGCTGTGACAGTAGTGGTGACAGTGGTGGTAGGAGGTGAGGGTGGTGGAGTTGGAGGGGAGGGTGGTAAAGGTGGTGATGGGGGTGCACTTGAGGTGTGGGCTTCGTCAGTGTGTTGAATGGAGTGAGCTGTGCTAGTGGTTGTGGAGGTGGTGCCATGTGGTTCTGACACCAAAATATTTATCTGCTTCCTTGGTCTGGGGGGCGTCTCCCGTGTCATCGCTCAAATTTTCGTGAGTGTGCAACGGCAGTGTGCACGGTCTCTCGTACTCCTAGTGAATCAGCGAGCATGTTGAGGGTAGCCCTGTATTGATTATCTGCACCTTCTTCTTCAAGTATCTAGTTCATCAAGGCCTTTCCTATTGCCAAAGATAGTCTGTGTTGTTCTCGAACTAGGTTTATAGTATCATACAGTCTTTTTAGTTGCTTTGTATAGGCTGGGGCTCCTGCAAGTTCTGGTATAATGTGTTGCTCATATTCATGCTCCCCTTCGTTGGATGGTCCTTCTTGTTCATCATCTTGTTCCTCTTCTGTAGTCTCCTCTTCATCTTCATCTACTTCGACGACTTCTAGTTGAGTTGGATGAGGCTGGTCCATGACAGTTTGTTGCCCACTTAATTGCTCTACTTCAACTTCCAAATTAGTTGCATTAATTATCCTTGCTACCTCCTCATTAGTTAAATCATCTAGTGTGAAGCCATGAGGGAACTCTAAATCGGTGGGTTCGGTGGGAACACCAGATTATGCCCTTCTACACTGTGCCTTGGTAATCTGATGGTAAAGGGCTGCACGCGCCTCTGGGGTGGCGGAGTCATTTTCGGTGTCAGGGTAGCACCCCGGGCCTATGCACATGGCATTTGAACAGCTCCCCTTATTTTCTTTGAAGGAGGCCCTGCGGCTAATATCCTTCGTTGAAAATCTTGCACCCTAGTCCAGATGAGCGCCCTTTGAATTGGCACATCATATGCCAAGCATCGATATACAATTCTGGTAAGCGCACAGCATCCATAGAGCACTGACTTCTGTTTCTTGTACCAACGTTGGTGTGCAAGATGGATTTGGTCAATGATCCAATGCGGCATGTTAATTGTCAGATTGAAGGTGTCTGCTAAGTATAGACTAAACCAAATCTTCTTGGGTGGCATCGTGAATCTTTCTTGAGCAGGGAACGCGAAGTGTTGCATGCACATTCGAAGGTGAATGGCAATAGTTGGTTTCATTGCCACCATATCCTTTAGCTTAGTTAAGTTCATGTTCTTCATGTTGTCTGGGATCATTGTCTCCTTCTCTGTAGGAATGTGCATACCTCGCATTTGTAGAGCTTCCCTTACCAAATTTTGGTCAATTTGAAGCACTTCAGTTCATTTCCTCGCGTAAGAGAAAGTAGTACAAAGGTACTAGTCCCCTTTTTATCTTTATTGGGAGTGAGGGTGCTAATCAGGTATGAACACCTCACGAAGTCCGGCTTTGGTAACTGAGCTTTGAAGTAATCATACAATCCAACCTTTTTCCATATTGGTTGCAATCCTTCACTGTTTTGAAGCCTTTCAGACTCTCGTGTAAAGAAATGATATTGTCCCCACCGTCCATTAAACTCTATCTCAGCCTCCCATAAATAGGTGCCTTCTCCAAGGGTTCTTGCAACTTCACTGAACCAATGGGAGTTCTTGCTCACTGGCGATGTGTGCCCTTGGGGGGGATTTTGAATCGGTATGACATGTAGTGCTCTTAATGCCTATGGCCTTTCCTTCAACTCCTCCTTAATAGGGAGACTTTCAATGTCTACTATCTGAGGACTAATGCCTACCTGGGAGCTCGTTCCCGCAGCCTCGGTCATATTGAGGAAATTGGTCGCCGGTTCTGTGAGAATATACAAATGAATGTTAACATTGCAAATGGACCCAAAGTGGTCTTGTGTCCCCGTTACAACATTAACATGATGAACTGTGACGTAGTTAGTCAGTTAGTTAGTGCTCGAGTGGTTGTGAGTGTGAAGTGTGGTTAGCAGATGCAGGGTTCCTATGTGGTAATTGGGGTGGTGGGGTGCAGTGTGGATATAGTTAGTAAGCGGAGGTGGCTTTACAATGGGATCCGGTGGTTTATTACAAGGTTTGGGTTGCCAAACACAATGGATGGCTTTCTCTTTTGATTTTGTGGAGACTCTGGAGGGCTTTATCAGAATGTCTACTTGGAAATGAGGCTTTTTATGGACCCATTTACAAGTGATTCTACTCATGCTCATGGACAAATATGTGTTTGTGCTTGTCGGATAAGAGTGGGTATCAGCTATTCGAGTGCACGTATCATGTTGCCGCAAGCAAGCCTTAGGCACCCAAATTTGTCTTGATTGTGGGTCAGCCTTCATTGACTTCTTGGGTACCTAGATAGACTTTACTTTCGTAGAAGGGCTCTGTCGTTGATCGCTAATATGACGTTGATCGCTCAGTGGTGGTGACTTGACCACAACAAGATGCTTTCCTTTCCATACCCATACTTGTTTTGGTGACTGCGACTCCTTGCTTCGTACTTTCCTTTGGCTTCGGGCATATGTCATCTGCTTCTTCTGTGTTTGGTACTCCTTTGGTTGTCGTGTCTCTACCACTTTTGGAAAAGAAGGGATTTCCATCGTAACCTTGACTTTTCTATTGAGAAAATCATACCTTTGCATCACACAGTTTTGGACAATAATAGCATCATCATCTTCATGTGTACTCCTGGAAGGACCAAGAGTTTGTGCCTTTCCTAGTTCCTTGAGTGCTTCATTTTCTAACTCAACTGTAATGCGGTTCTGGTTTACCCAGACCTGAAGAAGTCCACTTCTTAGGTTTAGGTTGACTGCGCGATCATAGATCCAGTCTTGACCCAAGACAAGAGGCTCAGTGAGGCCCTCGTCTTGACACACTAAAACCTTAACTATCATAAGAGCATCTTGAATGTAGAGGGGAAGTTCCACCTTGCCCATGCAAGGGGTTTCCATACCTCCCAATCCTATGAGGTATGCTTTGTTAAACGCGCTTTTGCCATCAGAAGCGCATTTAAGCTCTTTCCGGGTTCTTGGGAGTGGAAGGGGTATGAATAATCAGAGGCCCTATACTTGATTTTCCCAAATCAACTCACTCACATGACCTTTCGTTCAAAACAACTCTGCTAATCCACTTTCTAATAAACTCTGGCTCGTTACTTTACAGAATTACTATTCGTATTCCAATCAATACATCTCAGTACACAACGCAAGGATAAACATTACCGTAACACAGACTTACAGTAAACAACTTTCAAAACAGCGATTCAAGACTTCACTTAATGTAACATTACCGTAATCCAATCTTTACCATACAGGTGCAAATAATCAAACAAAACAGAAAGACATAGCAGTACACAGAATTCTCAAACACACACTACGGAAACTCCACAGAACATCTCGCACAGACAGACAGTCTGGCGACTCTTCTGGTCGTCACCGAAAGTGTCTTTTCATTGCTTTATAAAAAAGTTACATCTCTTCGCAGCGACTTCTCAGTGCGTGCGGAATATGAAAAGGAAAAAGGATTTACAATTGCCAATCCGGCGGCTTACACTGGCACGCACGGTGGACTCGAACCCGCAGGTATACAAAATATTACGGTTCATCTATTATACCTTCTAGATACATTGCTCTAGCTAATTTAAACGTGCGAGCAATTTTCTTTTTTAATGAATCTAACATCTGTTTGAGGACTTCGGGTTCTACTAGTTGAGCATCAGTTCTTACTGAACTGGTTGCAATAACCTGGCTCATCAAAATTTCTGCTTGTGTCTGTAGAAAAGCTTCCTGCAGATAAAAGTCGTTTGACAGAGGTGCATCTCGGTTGACTTTCATGTCTGCAATCTGTTTATTGACTCGAGACAGTCTTTCTGCTTGAGCACCCAGTTGATTCTCTCTTCTTTCCAACTCTTGATTCTAAAATTGTATAGTTTGGTAGTAAGCATCGCGCTCTCTTCGAATTGTTGGGATCTCTTTCTGGAGCTGAGCAACCAAGATCATCTGCGTTTTAAGAGCAGAATTAGATTCAGTCATGGTGGCATTTGCGAACTCTAGCTCTATATTGGTTTGTTTTAGTAAAATGGACATTTCCTGTCCTTTCTGCACTGCTTCAGCCAATTGATCTCTAGTTTCCTTTAACAAATCTCCTAGGGCTATGCGGGCATCTTCTTTATCTTTAACTATCTACTGTAATTGAAGAATTTCGGCATCAGCAGTACATAATAAATCTTCTTTTATTCTGACTTCGTCAAAGGAAGCATCTCTTTGATTGATTACGGTCTCCTGTTGAGCAAGCTGTGCTTGAAGCTGGCTAATCTGGAAGTGCAGATTATGATTCTCTGCTTTGACTGAATCTATTTCTTCCTGCAACGGAGTGATATCTGCTTCAAGGGTATCTACCTTGTGCTGCAATTCCTGACGAATATTTTCTATCACCATTCTTAATTGCACTGGAAGCTACTGGGAAAATTGAATAATCATGTGTCCCATAGATTCTAATTCGGTAAACATGGGGATTGGATGAACGTGTTGGGATGAAGAGGCAGATAAAAGGTGATGCGAAGATGGGGGAGAGTAATTCGGTGAAGAGGATGAAGCGACAGGCTCTTCAATTGGCTTCACGGGTATAATGGGTTTGACGGGAGGAATGGGTGGAGAAGTGGTTTGCAGATTATTGGTTGTTTTGGCAAGTTGTTGCGAAGTCACTTTGGGTTGGGCAATTGCAGCTTCTACTGCCGTAATTAATTCCTGAAAAAGTTCTGCAATAATTACCTGCGAATCTTCTTGCACCTCTTGTTTAGATTGCTGTTGAGATTCTTCCTTAGAGGATTTGTCGTCAGAATTGGTCACACTTTGCTCTTGTTGGTTGTTTGGAGATGAGTGGGCTGATGAATCATGATGCATCGAAGTAGCTGTGTCATGGAATGGCTCTTCTTCATGCCCTTCTTCTTCATTGTTGTCTGCTTTATCACCTGTGCAAGACCCTTGCACCTGACTGTCAGACGAACTAATCCTGATGCGTTTTCGGCGTAGGAGCTGGAAGATTACTTCATCATCTTCTTCGTCGTCTTCTAGTATCTGAGCAGATTCTTCATGATATAAAACTGGACCTCTGGGTGGTGGTTGCACTGCTAAGATGGTCGGAAACAGGAAAGTGATTATGTGCGGGAGACGTGATCGCGGAAAATCTCCTTTGTTCACCTGTTTAATAACCGAAACGCATTCGCGGTGAATGCGCCAAAAAAAATAGGAAGCGAAATTGATAGGCTCGTGAGCAGCCATATCAATTATCGAATAGAATGGGCGAGATATCCCATATGTTTGTTTCTACAAATTTAGGATTGCTACTAAAAATTGCAGGGCTGTTCTTTCAGGTTCAGGGCGACAAAGGATGGCATACTCATTTGAAGAGTGCTTGGGAAACAACTAATTCATCGTAGCAATGGGAAGATTGGGTCCATTCTCTCGTCCTTGCGAAGAGAGTCAGAAAGCATCAGCAAATGACTGTAGAGTGACTACATTACGAGATGAAAAAGAGGTAATTGGCCAACTCTGCTCCATAGCAGGTGTGGCAGCGATGGCAGCAATGATTTGGGCGTAAAATGGGTGACATTCCACTGAATGCCAAGGCAATTCAGCGAAATTAGACAACCCATGGACACGCAAGAATTCACTCAGGTCTGGAGGAATTCCATCATAGAAGGTAGCAAAGTTTGCTAGAGCTTCCATGATCGCACTCGAAAAACACGAATACACAGGGCTTACAGAAAGCACAAATCACACAAAACACACAGACACAATAGTTACTAACAGCGGAAAGCAAAAGATTAAGTAGATACTTGGTAACGAGAGGCGATCAAAAATGCTAATCATCCGCAATGTTGAGATGATCACCTTCATAACTACGGTATGCATGCATGAGCAAAACGATAATGCAGGGCGGCTGTTGATCATAATTAGGTATCAAAACGAGGATATTTACAAACTTATTTTATTAATCACGCAAAACTAAAAAGAAAAGAGAAAAAAAAGAAAAAGAATATGCGGGCAACCGCAGAACACTTCAGTGCGAATCATGCACTTGATGATACGGCCGCAACTTTGAACCATTTATCACTTTTGGAAGAGGAATTCCGGTCAAAGTAGTCAACCAAAAAGTAGCTGGGCCCACTTGTTCAGTAATCCAGTAAGGACCAAACCATCATAACTTGAATTTTCCAGCAGAACGATTTGATTTTGCATTATAAAACAGCACAAGTTGTCCTACCGTAAAAACTGGATTTTTAAGATACCGATCATGAGTACGAGCTTGCCGCAACTGCACTTCTTGAAGAGTCAGAAAACTTTCCCAGCAATGCTCATCTAATTCTCTGAGTGTGTCCAACCGAAATGGTAAAGACTCTTCAGGTAACAATTTCTGAGAGATGGCCACACGTAAGCTTGGTACTACAAGCTCCATTGGTGCAATTGCCTCCATTCCATATGCAAGTTTGAAAGGATTTAGTCCGGTGGCAACTTTGTAAGTAGTCCGGTATGCCCATAATACTGCAGGTAGTAACTGATCCCATCTTTCCGGTGATTCCATAATCAATTTTTGAAGCATAGTCAACAACGTTTTGTTTGTACTCTCAGCTAAGCCATTAGCACGAGGATAATACGGTGAACTGAATTTATGCAGAATCTGAAAAGTGTGTGTAAGCACTCGCATTAAATTGTTGACAAAGTGGGTCCCTTGATCTGTGACAAGTTCCAAAGGTAATCCATAACGTGGGAATACGTCCTTCATTAGACATTTTGCCACCGAAACAGCTGTGGCGGATCGTAAAGCCCAAGCTTCTGCCCATCTTGTAGCATAATTTGTGCATGTCAGAATATATCTGTTGTTGCTAAGGATTGGTGGAGGTGTGATTGGTCCAATAAAGTCAAGACCCCATTTCTGAAAAGGTTCTAAAGGTAAGACAGGTTGCAGAGGAAAGAAATGGCGTTGTAAAGGTTGTCCAGATCACTGATAATTGTCACATTGCTGCTCTGTACATAGTAGGCCACCAGAGCCCACTTTGCAGAAGTTAGGGTTCTTAGGAAAATCTCGCAAGAGATGCTCTTTTCCACAATCGGGACAAAAGTCGTGAATCATCACAGATTGGGTTTGTGTTGGTGCAGGCATAGGGCAATCACGAAGAACAGATTTCGTATGAGGAAGTTATGACAGTTCAGGGTTCTAGGGTAGAAACAGGCTTCAAACAGGCTATCAGACAATAGGATTTTTCTCAAATTACTAGCGTAGGGATCTCACAAAGTGCTAATTACTTGATAAGTATGCCCAAAAATTACCCCAAAATTTGGAAATAAAAACCTTAAAAATTGAGTCGAAAATGCTTGTCAATCGTGATCGACAGGTCTGTCAATTGCGATCGACAGATCTGTCAATCGCGGTCGACAGATCTGTCAATCGCAATTGACATAGGTGTCTGTCGGGGCCTGTCGGTCGCGATCGACACGTGAGTCGCGATTGACTGTGTCAATTGTGATTGATAGAGTTGGTTGTGGGATCTGTCAGTCGTGATCAATGGTGTCAATCACGATCGACACTTTTTTTGCAAAATCCAACGTAACGTAATTTCAATCAATCAGGGTTGTGTTCGTCGCGATGGACACGTGGGCATGCGAATTTTAGTATCAATCATGAAATTTCAGTCAGTCGTGATCGACGGTTTCAATCGCGATTAACTGAGTCCTACGTGGCAGTCCGTCCTGGTCTGTCGGTCGCGATTGACAAAGGCAGTCGATCGTGGCTGTTGGTCGCAATTGACAGTGTCAATCTTGATTGATAGAGGATTAAGCAATTTTTTTATTTTGATTAGTGTTTTGCAATGTGCTCATTATGTGTGTTATAGTGGTGCACTTTGTTTTACCAAATGATGAGTTTTTCTGTCGATCGCGATCGACAGAGGTCAATGTCTCGGAGACTATGTAGATTTTTTCCATACGTGCACAGCCTGCTGGAGATGATGATACACCCAAAACTTGCAAGAACACTCAAGAAACATGCAAAAACAACGCACATAAATCGCTCTCTCACTATCTCTCACAAGTGAAATGAGGGAAATGGAAGGGGGAAAGTGATATGACCAAAAAACTGAAATTTTCGCAATGATGGAGATGGAGGTGGGAGATGGTGAGGATGATGATGGTGAAGTAAGAAAGAGAAAAATAAGGAAAAGTAAAGAATTTATCTACAACACCAACATCACAACTCTACATCTTACCATCACACGCTCGTCCTCAAAGCTCGATCCCCGGTAACGGCCCCCAAAATTTGGTGTAGCTCAGTGATGAGTAGCACCTCCTTTAATGTCAATCCGGGAAGACATGAGGATGGTATGAAGACCTCGAACAAGTGATGGCACAAGTGTGTGAGTGAGAAGCACACAAACATGCACACACATACACACGCGCACACACAAGGCAAGAACAAAGAGAGAGACAATGGAGTACTTCTATTGCAAAAGAGTTCTCATACAAGTTCAAATCTACAACAAGCTAACCTCAAAAATGAGCTCTCTAGCTCTTTTTATAGTTTTTGACTAGCTTTGGTCCTGTCCAAACCTAGTGTCTGGCCTAGTTAAAAATTAGGTTCTAAGAATATTTTGGAGGCTCAAACGAGCTCTGAAAATTATGAAAATTGGTGCATAAATACTACTAATACTCCTCAAGCTCGAGGACTCCTCAACTTGTACAAAATGGAGCAGAAATAATCAAAAATTATATTTACAATGGTGTGAAGTGACTAAAATCACTATTTGGGAAATATTAATTCATGAAAAATGATAGACATGTTTGCCAAATCTCCGTTGACTGCTTTGCATACTTGGCCCTTCTCTTTGCTCTGATTCTCTTCGTTGGCTTCCTTGTCTCGTAACTCCTTGAGTGCCCTGACCACTGCCAACAATGCACCATGCCTTATAGGAGAAAGCATAGCAAAAACCCCAACCAAAGTGGTTGAAGCGATTGATAATGAACTTGCAATTTTTAGCATGAAAAGTGCATTCAACACCATTGTTATCAATCATATGGGCAAGAGCTTCTTTAGTTTGATCTTTCTTGAGGATTCTACACATTTCTTTGGCACGCTTGTCAACCTTGCCTAGTGTAGCTTCTTCCTCTTGATTTCCTCTTCATACCTAAGAATGCTTCTAAACTTGAGCAAGCATTTTTGCATGAGAGAGTTACCATAATTCACTTCCTATTCTAACCATTAGATTATTTTGAAGGAAACCATCATTCACTAAAAGGAGATGATCATTCACCAAAATCTTGTCTCTAGGCAAGAGAGATATCTTGTTGCATGGAGGGCAAGGAAAAGATTGTAGGATCCGCATGGAACTAAGGATATTTTCCAATACTAGTAAAGGTTTTAAATGTTAGAACAATTGGAAAGTAATATCTTGGGAGAGGGAGGGGAGCCCCAAGTTGCCAATGATGCTTTGAGAAACCTAACTTCTATCAAATCTAGCTTTGTGCATATCTACACTAGACAAGAGGTTCGCCCAAGAAACACCATTTTTATCCTTCACCTCAACCAAGACATGATGCAACTTCACAAAGTCCCAAAAATCCTTTTCCAAGCTATCAATGGCCTATCCGTGTTGCTCCCACTTATTTAGAAGATCTTCCACCTTGTTGAAGTCACCACAAAAATGAGATCCAAGGGAAAAAAATCAAGAGACTTCCAAGTATCAATTTTCTCAAAGACTTAGTTCAATGTGTAAACAGAGGTGATGGAAAAGGGACAAGAATCATCTAAAGAGAGTACCACGTTGCCTGCAAGCCAATGATGGTGTCACCACTCCCACATGGATGGATGGTGGTAATCCATGAATGATGGCTAAAAATACTATTCAATCTCTTTAAAAGGTCATCTCCCTCAATTTTTACCTCTTTAAGACAAATAAAATTTGGGTTAACCTTTTTATACCAAATCCATTGGCCAATGATGGCTACTTTGGAGAGGTCCGAAAGTCCTCACACATCGAAGAACAGAATGATCATTTATGAATTGATTGGCTGCCTTTCGATTTAGATTTTATGTATGATGCCCTTGTTCCTCCCCTCTTATTTTTCTTAGATGTAAGAGCACAATGGGCGGGGAATTTCCCACTAATATGAATCTTCCAAGGTAACTCCAATGGGAGTTTTCCTTTCGTAGTACTCACTTTTTTAGCATAGGAATTTGGAAGTGTTGACTTGCTGATCAAGTTCGCACTCTCCAGATTGTCTTCTTTGTTAGTGGTATATTCCTCTTGGTTATCCTCCTTACACATGGCATAGTCCTCATAAGCCTTATAGTTGTTCAATTCTTTGATTTGGTTCATTCCTCTTGGATAGTCCAGGAGCTTAACTTCTTTTTTGAAGATGTTATTTCTTTTTGCTTCCAAGTCAACCTTGCAATAAGAAGGGCCACACCACGAGAGCCTTTCGGACTTCTCATCTAACTATAGTGAACCTCGATGACGCCATCAGAAACCAAGCTTAGGGAATTGAGTTTCCTTAACTATCTCCATTTCGCAAGAGGACTTTTTAGCATTGGGTTTTCCCATTTTCAGGTTAATCGCCACATTTGGATGAGTCACCACTCTCATTCCACCTTATTCATCTTTCTAGGTTTTCTATCTCTAGGGCAGTTTATAATCCTATGTCATTGTATGCTACAATGAAAACAAGCATTAGGTTAATTTTTGAATATGATCTCTTAGTCCGAAAGGTTCCTTGACATATGTCAATGTTGACCTTGGAGGGGAGATCTTTATTGAGGTAACCATTCCCTCTGCAACCATTTCTTGAGAGGATTCAAGAGTGGGGGAGGACCAAAAAGCTAGCCTATGAGACACGTCTTCTTTAATTCATGTTGCTTTTTCAATACATCTACTTTCGGAAGAGATACAACACGTGGGTTAATCCCAAAGGGCTAGAGAGGGTCATCGCTACCAACTCCTACAACCTAGGGATCAAGGTTGTTTACCGCGGGGGAGGGAACAGTCATACATAGTTGCAAAGACCCTTCATAGTACGTAGCTACAAACTGTCCCCTCCGCCGCCCCCGCCCCCCCAAAAAAAAAAAAAGTGAAGCTCAACAAAAGAGGCTCAAATTTATTTCCTCGAGGAGAAGAGAATTGAGAAAAGGATAGCAAACAATAGCCTCCAAGGCCTGAACAAGAGAAGCCAGTTTGAAACAACCAAAGGAGTGTTTTTTATTGGTTGGCTCATAGAGAAGTCTCTTGGAGTTTGATTCCTTTCTTAGATACGGATTGCATCTTGAGGGATGCCTTGGGTTTCATCATTAAGGGTATTATAATGATGATTCAGGAGTTATTATAGGAAAATGATGAAGTGTAAAGGACACATCACTAGCTTGAATTAATAATTTCATTAAAAGTACAACATTGATAACATTTAGCAACAGTGGGTTCAAAATTTGAGTGTGATTTACGAATTGTTAAAAAGGTTGGCGATGTGAAAGAATGTGGTAGTGTGTAAAGGCACGAGTTGCATGGGTGAGGTGCCTTCCCTTTGCCTAGGTGTATGGGTGTTCACTCGTACTATAGGGCATGCTCACACACTTCTCTTCTATCAATCCACAAAAAATAGACCTCAACCTGTTTGAGGTCGATAGCATAAGCAAATGGGATGGATGGATATTAATTTGAGTAATGGAAGCACATCCTCTTGATAGCCTCCAAGAATATCCACACGTGATGTAGTTCATAAAATCCCCAAGGTCAAGTCCCAAGCGTCATGATCCTTCCAAGATGTATGATCTTCAATGCACAAAGATGATCAAAAAGAGGTCGCAAAGTTGAAGAATCCACTACTCTACTAGCAATCAATGGTCAAGTAGGTAAAGACACAATCACAAGCATGATCTTCCCCAAGCTCAAAGTAGTGTATACATGATGAAGTAGTGTATACATGATGAAGTAGTGTACATGCATATGAAGTAGGGTACATGCACATCTAATGCTTACAAGCCCATGTCTATCTGATGCAAATGCATATCTGATGCTCCCAAGGGTACATGTATATATGATGCTTAAAACAAGGTTGAATCCCCAAAATGCTTGTATCTCCATCCTTATTGATCCATTTGGCACGTGTTATGGCTAGCTTCAAAGTTCTTGGTAAATTCTAGAATGTGCAATAGGAAAAACTACATGAGATGGAATTACTCAAATTGATGGAAAAGCACAAAAACGAGTTTTGCCAGAGGAGATCTCACACTTTATTCAAACAAAAAGTCCTTTAAAAATGAGGTCTTGACTTTTTTAAAAGGCTTTTTTCAAGACCTTTTGTTTTTTCAAGACCATTCCTATAATCTTGCTCTATGCATTCATACTCTAGACTGCAAAAATAGAATAATGGCAGAAAAGATGTGTTTGAGTTGGATATCCAAGGATATGTCACTAAAGAGGATATCTAACTAGTAGGTAAGGGCATAAGAGAACATACATGAAGTGAATTCATTCATCCCTAAGCATTGTCATCTCCATAAAGAAATCATATAGGGGGATTATTTCTCTATCTCAATGGTTGTATGCTACTCAATTACTACAATGATGAACAACCATAGACTATTGATTGAATATTGGAAAGTATTTTTTTCTCTTTTTTTTTCCTTTTTTTTTGTTCTCTCTTTTTTCTCTCTTTTTTTTGCTCTCTTTTTGTAACATGAAAAAAATGTTACAAAAATTATAATGCTTCTAGGAGGTACCATACACATTGTCTGCCAAGTATGCAAGGTCTTGTTTATCATTCAGCAAGTTGTTGGTAGGGTCCTTGACCACTTTTGTGTGTGAGGTACATCCTCCCCTACTCTTTCATGAGGATGAATGGATTTGGCATCGAGTATAGGTGTATCGCTTTCCTAGCTATGGGTAAGATTTCATTCTCAAGTCTCGTAAAACTTTCATCCATATCTTCTATGCATAGTTTCTTACTCATGTTTGCAGGTTATCAAAGGGTGGCAATCTCAAAACTCTGAGTCTACAAGAAACATTGGATCATCATCCTAAAATACTTTGTTGAGATCTTATAGATTGTGTAAAACATGCTCATTTTGAGGAGATGGAGGTGATGTATTTGATCGAATAGCTTCATTTGTGGGGATCAGTGAGGGGTGATAGTCATGTGCTCTTTGTAGGTCATTCACTTGGGAACCAATCACATGCAAACACACTCCTCTTAGGTAGACATAGTTTTCGCTCTAGCATGTATTCTTGTTCTCTTTCATGCTTCTCTACTCCATTGGCATCTTTAGTAGAGCTTCCTTAGCAGAGAGAGTACTTACCTGAGTGGTCACCCTCACAGCTTCTTTGTGTGTTGCTGGCAATTGTGCCTTGGTTTTCTCTTGTTGCACTCTTTCTTCATGTAACTCTAGTTGTAGCCTTCCTAACTCCTACATATCTAAGATTTTACCTCCACCTTCTTTGCTCTTACCTTAGTCTTTGCAAAGTCCATTTGATATCATTTAAGAGTTCATCATCTTAGCATATAAAGAAGAGGATGGAGGTGTAGTGGTATGGAATAAAGGTGACAATATTGATAGATGGATATTGTACCTAAATGGGGATGATATGTCAAAAATATTAAAAGTTGGTGTGACAGATGAAGTGCCTAGTGGTATACACTTATATAGAGCATAAAAACCTACAGGAAACCCTTCTTTACTAACCTTAATTACCTAAACAAGTGCTTAATCATGTCAAAAAAACACTTCGAAATGATGCAATCATGTTAGATAGAGCTTCCATAACTCTAAAGCATGGCATACACCCAAAATCAAGCAAAAGATCTATACATATTAGGATTATAGTAATAATAGGTACGTAGAGAACTTTGCTCAAGAGATTCACATTACCATTGGAAGACTTTACATTCCCTATCTTCTCCACAAGCTGCCTTGTGTCATCACATGTTTGGACCCCCGGCTTATTCTTTGGATCTTCCAAGTCTGAAAGCAATGCTAAATTCCCTGTTGCATGGTTTCAGCATCTAGAGTCAACATAGAAGACATGGTTTACCTTCCTTCATTCTCATATTCATAAGTAGGAGTGAATCCTCTTGGAATTGATCATATGTGTAGTTTTTGTAATCTCTTCTTCCCTTATATCCTCCTTGGTAGTTGTTCTCATTATTGTTGTTGTATCCATATGAATTGTTGTATCTGCATCTAGGAGCTCCATATCCACCTCTTTTGTATCCTCTCTCTCTCTCTAGTTCCTTGGATTCTTGAAACCATACTCTATGATGTGGTTGGATAATCCACATATGGCATAAGGTGAGGAGCTTTGAGATCTCCTCCTACCTTGTCTACCTCCTCTTCCTCTTGAGCTTCTACCTCCACCTGCAAAGTTGGCTTGGGAGGTCCTTGCATCATCTCATGTCTTGATATGTATCCATACAAGTTTCTCCCTTGTAAGCCCGCCCCCATCCTTAGAGACCATGTTGATTAGTTGCTTCGATCCAATTCTTCAATTGATGAGTTGGAAGTCCATCACCCATAATGTCAAAACTATGATTATACTCTGATATCACTAAGTCATGAAAAATATGTAGAGATGAGAGGATCCTAGCAAAAACATATTCCATACCAGCCTAAGTAATACCTAAAATCTTTAGGAGACTCCTATCAATCTGATCTTATGAATTGAATAAGAATCTTTTGGAACCGTTGATTTCATCTGTTCCAAGGGGGTGAGCCGCCACAGTTGGGTCCAGAACAGTTGAATACTTATGATTAACAATGCCTTTTTGCCATGTGGAAATCAGAGAGAAGATCATGAGTGCCGCCAGGTAGTCTGAATCCACACTAAGTTTGAAATTTGACAAATCAAAACACCCCCGAATCACAAAACCAAATCCAATGCAGGTCGAATTTCTCTACTTTGTATTGCACTTAATAGTTAGAGAAAAGAACTAGAATAACCTAACCAAAAAATAGAAGTGCAAAGATTTCAATCATACCATTTTTGCTGCCTTAGCTTAACTTTTGGAATCAACTATTAATTTATGTACCAATCTTCTTCCTATTGTTGAAGGATGTCAAATTATCAATTCAATCCTCTTAAGGGATACACTCTTAAGGGATACACAAACTTAATACCACAGACTCCAATGCGAAGGCTTCAACGTAGAAATGTTAATTATAACAAAGTATGACTTAATAAACACTTTGAAGGTAATATGATATGCCCCAAAATCACCCAAAGCCGAGGCTAAGTAATCCTCCACTGCGATGAGTATTGACACATTCAATAACTCTCATCAATGCTTCCACCACCAACTAAAAGAAAACTTGGCTATAACATGTAAGTTTCCAAGGTTTTGAATAATATAATATTCAGCTTCTAAAGAATAAAATCTATCAGACAAATCAACAAACTGAGCTCTTGAGACTAACCAAGTATAGGCCATGTGATCCACATAGAAAACAAAATCTCTGCTATGTAATAATTGCAGAAATTCCTTGATAAAATACAATTCCTCATTCATGCTCAATGCTCAAATAATTCCTTTGGAACTGAAAGTCCACAACTTGCATAGTAGGCTTGGTAGCCAATAATGACACAGTTCCTTATAGAAAAATTAACATGCCAGATTTGCATACATTGACCAAATATGACGTAACTAAAAATCACTAACCTGCATGCATAATACACTAGTCAATACCAAGCTCTATTAGCTACTTGCTTACAACCGAGATCATATGAACCCAGATGACATCAAAACGTGTCTGGGAAATAGTCAGAGATAACGATAATGATTCAGTAACAGATGAGAAATCAACCATATTAGTAGAAGAGTTAATTAAAAAAGGAGAGCTTCGTGTTGATGACACGTGTAAAACTAACCAACAATCATTGTGCGAAGGTGGGTTAGACAACGGTCACATCTACCGCGTAGTGAAATAAACGATGGCACATCAGCCACAATACAAGGTTTGCATGTTAACATGTCCCATACATGTTGCCGGTGGGGGTTGAACCCTCGCCCCCGCCTCAAGAGGCGAAAGGCCCAACCACCCAACCAAGTGGCTAACACATGGGAAACAACATCAAAAAGTTTATAACCAGGAGTAAGCTAGACAAGAATACTAAGAGTTTGATAGTAGGAGACAGAGAGACTATTATAGTAGAAGACATCCTCGATACCCACATCGCAAGCACCCCAAAAACATACAGAATTTGGACCAATCTAGGGTTTGGAAGACTGACAGCATGAGTCGGAATTGTCAAGTAATTATAAGGGAATGCACGCTTAACAATCCAAAGAAACGACTTTGAGATGACCAGAGAAATTTATTGAAGAGAATAACTAAAAGTCACAAAAACTAACCATGCAACCAACCTTGCCCTAATAATTGGAGAACTTCAATACTTTAATTATGTCAATACCACCATCCTATCCAATCCCACCATAATACGTTCCTATAGAATAATGTCTTGAGAGCTTTTGGCTAGATTGAGACACTGTCAAACTTTTGTGAAGATATTCTGTGCTTTTCTAACTACTAAATACCAAAAAATTGCCCAAGAAAAATCCCCATAAAATCAGTAAAATATGGTAAAACTATCTCCTACAAAATCAGTAAAATATGGTAAAACTATCTCCTACATACATTGTTGAAAGGTAATCGAGTGTTCTTCAGGCCAAAGCACATTGAATCTGCAAGAAAAAACTCTACAAAACCACATCACTATGTTTGGTTCAAATTTCTACCACAATATTTGCTTGCCAAAGAATATCACAGGAGCAGAAAAAGGTCCAAAGTTCAAACCATTCACCATTATTTGCCACTCTTCTCATTTATTGTTCTCTTTCCATTAAACATTCAGAACACTAAAAAAAAAGACACTGAAGCTAGACTGAGCCAATTACAAACTAGATTATCAAAGTAACAAAAGCAATGAACCAATAAACATGTAAAACCTCTAGGCTCTTCGTTAAGAACTTATGCACAATAGAAACAAGGGCCAGAAAATTAGAAAAGCAAAAATATATCAGGTACATGAAAATCAAATTAATATAAAAACAATGACACGCATGCACATTATTACAGAAACGCCCTTGATTGCAATGAGCCAATTCATTTGAATATATTTAGGGTTATCCACACAACATGTCTCCCTCAAAATTTGCTCTTCTACATGTTTGATATTTGAATGTACACATTCACTTTTTTATCAGCTTTTGTTGTACACCTGTCAAACCACAACCATGAACCATCCTGTCACAACTCACTACGACATCATTACTTGCATAGAGGTGGAGAATAAAATCCAAAAGCACCCAAAGAACAAAATCCAAAATTGAATTATAAAATTCACAACTACTGCGATTCAAGTCTCTCTCTACATTACCTCAATTACTGGCATTTCAGAGTTGGTGGGCACATGGCACATCTCGATTCGGGAAAACAAGGGATAAGAGTAAACAATAGCACAGAGGTTTCTGGGGTGAAGGCTGAAGCTGGTGTCAAGGTGAAAAAAAGGGGGAAGACCTAGGGCTGTGTGTGTGTGTATGTTTTGGGCGGGTATGCATTTACAGGCCTCATAAAATTGTCTCAGAAAGGACCTACCCTAAAACAATATTCAATCTCAATTATACAAAACTTCCTACAAAATTATGCATTAAAATTTGACAAGGATAGGCAGCTTCTAGAGCAAGCATACGATTATCTCTGGCTCTCTAACTCATGTTTGCCATTCCTCACATCACCATACCACCATCAATTGTCAGCACCTGCAGTAGGCACTCTTGTGAATCTAAAAATCCATGAACATAAATTTTCAATATATGATAAAGTCTACAGCACCTGTCCGGTAATATATGCAGCAGCTGGATCTAATGCCAGAAACTTAACAAGGCCTGCAACTTCCTCTGGTTGACCATATCGCCCTACAAAGCAATACACAAGTTACACAAAATACAAACATACTTACCAGTAATGATCATAACTCCTTGAGCTTTAACAATGGGGAACTCATGTACAAAACAAAGTGCATATGAAATGGCGTAATGCTGGCCAAAAGTAAAGACTAGCAGTCCAGACTCCATTGCACCTAGATGGTCTAGTCTCCTTTGTAAAAGCTCACACTGTTGCACATAAGAGAGACAGCTGGCACAGCACAGGGCCAAGTATTCAAGAAACTAATCCTACAACAAAAATTAATATGTTTCATAACTAGAGTTCGTGAGAAAAGACAGGCCATCTGCAGAAAAAGTACACTCCTACATACAAAGAATCAAGCACCAAGTTTTCTGAACATATGGTAGACTCTCGAGTGATGTTACCTAAGGGTATGGTCTCAAGGATCTTCTTTTCAATATCAGCCCCAAGCTTTGCTGTCATGTCTGATGCTATAAAACCAGGAGCAATCGCATTTGCCTGTTCATAACAGCAAGATTAACCAAAAAGAATTACAGTAGTTCTGGTAGAATAGAGGAAAAGAAAGCCTCTAATACAAATGCATTTCAACAAAAAGACAAATGTGAATCAAAAGTTTCAATAGAAGACTCAGCTCTCAGATAGCACGTCAAACATGTTTTCAATACCCTGATTTTCTCTACTGACCTCTAACACCTATCCAGGAAGACGTCCATATAGGATCAAGCTTCAGAATGGATGTTCCACATACATAAAGGGATAGACACTACTATCGTAGAACAAGCAACAGCTAGAGATCAAGGAAACCATGCATCAAGCAAAGAGCCACAAACAGGAATCACCCTTGCAGAAACCATATTAATAATCTTGACCGCATCACTTCTCAATTGAACATAGACAACTCCAGGATCAATATTACCATGAAGGCTAAAATTACAAAGCATAAGAAACGTCATCATCAATTGAACTCTTTCCCTTTGAAAAGAAAGCTAGAGAGAGCCACTTCATATTTAAACCAGTCAGTAAAAACCTTAGTAATCACATACAAATCCCATCAATGTGCTGCTTAGAAATGGGGCAGTAACTTACAGTAATGTTTCGTGATGCATATTCACGAGCTACAGTCTTTGTAAGCCCAATAACTCCTGCTTTTGCAGCACTGTAATTTGCTTGGCCAATATTACCTGTTAATCCTACTACTGAAGCTATATTGATGATTCTTCCCTGACAAGACCAGATACAGGACTGTAAAATTGCTACCATATGCATTCCGCCAATGCAAATCCCAAATATTATGCCTCAAGGATTGAGCAACCCACCTTCCTTTTCTTCATCATCAACTTCGCTGCTGCCTGCATACCCAGCACAATATTAGCAACAGTTACATGTTCAAAACGAAATTGAGTATTCCAATTTTCTTGTTCAAACTTCTTCCAACCTGGGTACAAAGAAAGACACCAGTCAAGTTCAAATCAATAACATCTTGCCACTGTGACTTTTTCATTCTCAT